>MJUU01043862.1:7032-33422 GCA_002080025.1 Modiolus philippinarum | reverse complement strand
CTTAGGTGGTCCCATCCAAAAAATGTATCTGGCAGGTCTGTACCTCATCCAAGATGGCCACCATCTGGAACATAGTTTTTACATTGGCCTTTTTGATTTTAAGGGGAACCTCTGGACAAATTTTTGAATATTTATTTGAATTGTGGTCTGAATGTTTTAATTTCAGCCATATGTATTACCTTGATTATAAGGGGAACCCCTGCCCCAATTTTTTTTGAATAGTGTTCCGCTATGGGTTGGAATGGATGGTGGATCTTTGGGTTGCTATGGAAACCAAACAAGAATACTGTAATTTAAGAAAAAAAAGTGATTCTACTAAATTTCATGTTTTGTTTTTCCTATTGGAAATGCCTTTTATCTATGTCAGCCGTGGTCCAGGTGAGCGATACAGGCTCTTGAGAGCCTCTTGTTTTTTTTAAAAACAAAGAAAACAGTAAATAAACTTACTTTCACAGAAAAGAATAAATAGAATTTTTTCCATGATGAAATATACACTAAAAATCTTTATAAATTGCAACTTATTCAGCCAGTTATGAACGATTTTGCAAAGAAACATTATAGGCTTGCTCTTTCTATATCTCTTGTTTGAACTATTTTTTGAGGCAAAATAGTTTGAGAAACAACAAATTAGATTGGTTCGTCATCATCGCATGGTATTATTCATACTTATTCATTAATATTCCAGTTTCAGTAAGAGGAAAAATTCAAAGTTCAACTATTCATGTTTATTTATTCTGCTCAAACAGGCGATTGGAGCCATCTTAAACTTACTATGAGAAATGTGCCATTGCTCATTTTTGAAAGCCTCATGGTGACTTCAACATCAAAAACAACAGTGGTATTCCACTACTTCATTGATTTCAACATGTATTAACAGAGATATATATTGTCTCAAGTACATTTACTCCATCCCTTTGCTTTTTAATGTTTAAATGTCAATCAAAATGTGAAGATCACAACGAAAAACAACAATTTGGTCACAACTCTCTTTTGATACTGAAAATTGCAGAAACAGTCATTTAAAATGTGATTTTTTTCAGTTCAAGAAAATTCAAGGATATTCATTGTTTATAAGCATGAATATTTTAAGTCTGGAATATCTTACTTGAATAAAACTAGAATATTCATGAATATTCAGGAATATTCAACATTATTCATGAAAACTGGAAATCACGAAAGCAAGGTACTTTGTGATATAAAACATCTCGGTTGGTGTGTGTCAGCTGCTTATATGTTTTGTGTGTGTCAGCTGCTCATTTGTTTGGTGTCAGCTGCTTATATGTTTTGTGTGTGTCAGCTGCTCATTTATTTTTGTTTGGCAGCTGCTTATTTGTTTGGATGTGTCAGCTGAGTTGAATCATCAGTTAAATGACCATATCTGAGCTCTAGTATTAGGTTATCACTGACCACTTTTCAACAAGTCACAGTATAGACAATGTGTCATGTCATTAAGCCTAAACTTTACAACATTATATTTTAGAAGTACATTCTTGTTCACATTGGGCAGACATGTTTGTGGCATAGAGCAGACAAACAACGACTGGTGAAACTAAATACCAGATCTCAGATATGGTCTATTCCTTTATTATAATGATTAAGTACTTTTAATAATGTATATAAAGAGATTTTGCAATGAATAGGGAGAGATCATTATTCAAAATAAGTACTGTAATATTTCTGAAGTATAAATAACAAAAATATGGAAGTTACTGTCAATTTAGCTTCTGCATATGGCATCTGGACAACTCATGTCTCTTCAGTGCTGATCAAATTAAAATATTTACAAAGCCATATATACATATTCAGTTTTCAAAGTTTGATATAAGCAAGCATAGAACTGTATAGATATAGTATTACTTTGTTGTTTTATCAGAGTGTGGGATCATTGGGATGTTGGACAAAATATTGGTGATACAATAATACCAGATGTATCACGAGTGTTCCATCAGCCATATCAAAGTGCAAAACAGGAGGATATACATCTGATGGAGCTCTTCCAGAAACCTAGACTCACTAATCTGTAAGTTAATAATTTAAACATTGAGCTCTTTAGAAACCTAGACTCACTGAAGGCTTTTCAAGGAAACCTTGACTTCTTGCTTATCTGTTAGTTATAGTGATTAAAACACTTCATAGAGCTCTTCCAGAAACCTAGACTGACTAATCTGTATGTTGCACTGATTAAAACACTGAGTTCTTCCAGAGACCGAGACTCACTTATCTGTAAGTTATTGTGATTAGAACATTGAGCTCTTTCTGAAGCATAGACCGACTAACTATAATTTGTAGTGATTAAAACATCAAGCTCTACCAGAAACCAAGACTGACTAATCTGTTAGTTACAATTGTTAAGGTTCATTCTGTTTTGCTAAGGAACCAGGTCTTCTTTTCATAAGACCCCAAAAAAATTGAGGTCCTATAATGGTGCCGTCGTCATTGTCTGTAGACACTTTTATTTTGTCATTTACTTTAGTTTCAGTTAATCAATTATGAAATTTAAGTACATTTTTTCCATGGCACAAAAGGAAGGCTTTGATTAGATTTGGTTAATGTAGCCCTGCCTGTTTTTGGAACGATTGAAAATCGTTTCCATGTCACGAACTACCAAACCCGGATGACCGGAAGTTTCTTGCCTACTCGCTACCTTTTTTGTAACATACGCTTTAATATATAGTTCTTATTTCCGATCATTTCCGGTTTTTGGGGAGTAATTTATTTGTTGTCATATCAACAGGTGGATATCAATTGCACACCACGGACAAGAATATTGTTATAACTTGATTACCGTAATTAATTTGACAGTGATAGCTATCTCAGTAATAAAGATTGTTAAAACTTAATATGTGGGACAGTCTGTTATTGATTTTATAAACATGTGATCAATTATCGGTCATTTAGTTAACATCGTTGATTGCTTCCTTTCCACATGTGTTGGCAGACAAGCTGAAAGAATTACCTCTAAATTTATACATCTTAATTATAAAACATCACAAATGAAGTGATTAAATCGAGCAGAATGACTTAAATTAAACAGAGCAATGTGTATTTAACACAGCAGTATTTTCCAAATCAGCTGTTTACTTCCGTTTGCTTAGACTATAAATAGATTGTGGATTGGGGTATCAATAAGGGTCATATATGTGAACAACCACGTGTGTAGTTAGTGATTAAGAAATTATAGTAGAGATTGAAAAATTCAGACAGTTTTCTTACAAAAGTAATTACCTGCAGACTTAAACTTCTGTTCAACTAATAAAAGACAACTATTAGTATTTGTTTCTTTGGATTAATTTCAATGATTTTTAAAGATCGAAAAATTAAGATACTTTTCTTATCACAATGATAAAAATATTATGCTACACTACACTACCTACTGATTTAAACTTCTTCTTTTCTAATAAGACAGTGTTTTTTATTTATTTTTGTTTTTTTTTAAGTTTGTTTGTTTGAGTTTTGTTTATTTTTTTTATATATACATAAAGTGGCTGAAGGATAGGTCATTTTTTTTATTGGTAAATTTCAAGACACTGGAACCTGTACAATCTTCTAGACGAGTATTTTGAATGCCTTGCAAATCCAAATTATTGGTTGCTCTGAAAGACAACTTTTTTGCCTATATGTATTCAGGCATCCGTTAAAGTGCAACAAATTTTGTGATTCTAAAGTGCAACATTGTGTGGTTCTACACTGGATGGGATATATGTTTGATCTTTGTAGAGAAAGTCTAGGCATGCAGCTTATATAGTGTAAAGCCAGAGTGGTATTTTCCGCAAAAAACATCCAATACCGTAACTATGGATATCTATTCTGTGTTCTAATAGTATAAAAGCCAGTTGCAATATTGGTGGTATTTTATATCATTTAATATGTTATATATTTGTTATTTCATCATCTAACAATTAAAGTCATGAAAATACTTTAATTAAGATAAACATTAGAACCAGATTCAATATTCTGTTTAATTTGCTGAATATGGAATGCTCCATTTTTGTGTCTTTTTATGAGTTAATGTTGTCTTGATTTTGTATTTCATTTTTAAAAATATCTGCAACCTAAGAGCTGTGGTAACACTAGTCCTAAGTTGGTGCTCATTTATCAGTGGCAGATTTTGGGGGTGGGGGCGGTCCCCTTAGGTTGGAACAAATTTTAAATTCCTAGGGTTTTTTTTCGGACAATTTGGTTCTGGACCCCTTTTTGAAAAATTATGGGTCTCCCCCTATCTTAGCAAAAGTCTAGATCCGCCACTTTTTATGTATCTTTTAAATTATATGAGTGTCCTAGTCTGGCAAAATATGGCAAGTAGTTTAACACAGGATGTAAATTAAAACACATTTAATAATCTTCTATATATGAATTATTTAACACATAATATATTTCATAAATTGTTTCCTGCACTAGAGATTAGTTCTACGTAAATCAAAAATTGGTTGGGAAAGTACTGGATTCTGTTTGACACACATGATTTGTAAATATTGTTTTAAAGAAACATGGGTCCAATCGTTCCATTTGTGCTATCAGCACTTTGATTAAAAAGGGGCTTTAAGGGCTAAGTTTTCACATATTTTATTGAAAAATATTTATTATATATCAGATTTTGAAGGGGTTTCTTTCAGTGTGCTTCAGAGAAAATTTCCAATCTGTTGTATGCCAACAGAATACCTTAAGTCATGAGATAAATGGGGCCCAAATGGGGCAAATCTCATTTTGTTTGTCTGATTTAGATGGTTTTTTTCTATGGATACCTTTTGCAAAATTTTCAAACTCTGTACCATTAGATTTTTTGATATCTCAGTTCCTGTCTGAACTATGAGGGACCAAATAGGGCTAAAACTACAAATGTGCATTTACTAGAATTATGATTTTTTGTCGTCGGATTTTGATGAGATTTTTTTCTTAAGTTTTCCCTTGTTTTAAGATCTCAGTAATATGTCATTAGATATGGCTATATCTTACTGTTTTTGTCTTGCCTGCGACAAAAAGTTGCAGAGGTGAGACTAAGAGATAGCGTTTCTGGCGGCGGCGGCGGTAGCGTCAACAATTGCAAACTATTGTGAATTAACAAGCTTATGTTTGTAGGTCCATAGTATTTGATGTGCAGTTGCATTAATATGGGAACAACTCAAATCCCTACTTAGTTTATGGCCCTGGCCCCTACGTCACATATGAACAATCACTTTAAGTTTTTTGGAAGCGTTTGTACAGCCTATTCCAGTAGTCCTAGGTTCTTTTGACATGCAGTTTCGTCTTGGGGAGTACATACAGATTCCATGCCCAGATGGTGGCCTTAGCCCCTTAGCATGCATGAACAATCACTTTAAGGTAGTTCGATCCTAATAAAAATATCAGACAGAATATTTTTCTTTTAAGATATTTTGTAGGTCTTAACCTATGTGTTCCAAAAATAAAATAAAAATGATATGTCACCGATCATCTTTTCCTGTTATCTGGCTTTGAAAATCAGGCCAAATTCAGTATTTTTCAGCAATATTTACAAAGAATATATAGGGAACTATGAGAACATGCTTATTATTTATCTTTTATATAAAATAAATGTCAGATAGATTTTTTTTATTTTTTGATATTGCATAGATATACACTTCAGCTATCTGTTACGCTAAAAAAATCTATATGTCACTGTTTGATTAAGAGAGATATTTTATATAGTTTACGTTATAGACAATATTTATGGGAAAAAGGAGCTAATTCGCAGGAAAGTGTATGTCAATCTATTATGACGTCACATTGAATAGGCCAATACAGGAATATTCCTGCTTGAAAATCAAGTAAATTCCGCATCCGAGTCATGTTACACAAATGCTCCAATCGAATGCGGCATGTATTAGTGTTGATCTACCTTAAGTTTTTAGCAAGCAGTTTGTACAGCCTATACCCGTAGTCCTAGGCATTTGCTTTTTCGACATTCAGTGAAGTCTTGGGGAGTACATACCGATTCCATGCCCAGATGGTTGCCCTGGCCCCCTTAGTCATGCATGAACGATCATTTTAAGTTTAACCCTTTATCTACTAGTGACGCCTATATGCGTCGGTGAAAAATGGCCATGAAATCCCAGTGACACATCTTTGCGTCCACGATATTTACTATCAAAATCCTACTGCTGCATATAAGCGCGTAGTCCGCCATGATGTATTTACCTGGTGACGCATATATGCGGCCGAAAGGGTGATGTTAAATAAACGCTGATTGGTCGAAAACGGGATTTCCTTTTAATTTCTAAAAATGATATCCAATAAAAAGAAAGATTAAGCTATCATTTGACATCAAACACAATACGTCAGGATATAATTTTAGAATGGAATCTATGAATGAAACCGCGTGGAAAACGTAAACACTTCACTTGTACACTTCCATGGAGTCTGATTCAGACATAAATGAATTCGAAGGATTTTCACCGAGTGATATTGATGAAGGAGATGATCCTACTTACGAAATTGGATCGGACATAAGTGTGAGTCCTCTTTCAACCCCAGAGTCTAGTGAAAATTAGGATTCCGACGATGAACCTGTGATATGTAAATAAATAATAAAATATATGTTTATTTTGGAAACTAGTTTATTTTCTGATGGATATGCAATGAAATATTATAAGAAATTCCTATTGCAAGGTAAGAATACAATTTATTTGATCAAAATCAGTAACAGAATAATGAAAATATACATTTTTTTTAAACAACAGGTAATTATTTACATTTTATGTAGTCAGCAATTTTGATGCTGCAGTATTCACCCTGGAAACAAGCATCAGTAACTGATAAGAGATATAAATAGAGTAGTGATTCAGCAGTTAAGCTGTAGTAGATAAAGGGTTTTAAAGCAAGCAGTTTGTAAAGCCTATACCAGTAGTCCTAGGCTCTTGATATTTGACATGCAGTTGCGTCTTTGGGAGTACATACTGATTCCATGCCCAGATGGTGGCCTTAGCCCCTTAGCACGCAAGAACAACCACTTTAAGTTTTAAGCAAGCAGTTTGTACAGCCTATACCAGTAGTCCTAGCACTTGATATTTGACATGCAGTTGCATCTTGGGGAGTACATACCCATTCCACGCCCAGATGGTGGCCCTGGTCCCTTAGTCAGGCATGAACGATCTCTAAGTTTTTAGCACGTAGTTTTTACAGCCTGTACCAAAAGTCCTAGGCATGTGACATGCAGTTGTGTCTTGGGGAGTACATACCGATTCCACACCCAGATGGTTGCCCTGGCATCTTAATCATGCATGAATGATCACTTTAAGTTTTTAGCAAGCAGTTTGTGCAGCCTGTACCAGTAGTCCTAGCCACTTGATATTTGACATGCAGTGCTTGAGGAGTACATACCGATTCCATGCCCAAATGGTGGCCCTGGCCCCTTAGTCAGCAGAAAGATCTGTTTTAAGTTTGTAGCAAGCAGTTTATATAGCCTCTACCAGTAGGCCTGGCCACTTGATATTTGACATGAAGTTGTATCTCGAGGAGCACATACTGATTCCATGCCAAGATGCTGACCCTGGCCCCATAGTCATGCATGAGTTCTTTTTTTTTTCATGGAAATTGTTAACTCAGGTAAAGAATTATATTTTATTTTTATGGCTGCTGCAGTAGATCAATGTGCAAATTAAGGTGCAATGGGCGGGCGAGACATATCCTGTGTCCACAATTTATTGAGCTATAAGAGGGCAAAGGGTCAAAGTATCGATTTTCAGCCTAGTTTTTTGTCCAGCTAATTACTGTGTCAAACTTCTTATTGTGTCAATCTAATTACCATCTAATTACTGTGTGTGTCCACATTCACTTTAATAACACTTGTTCAAATTTCAGTGTTTGACATGCTGCGGTCATATCATGCTGCAGTCGTATCATGCTGCGGTCGTATCATGCTGCGCTCTGTGTAACCCTTTGTTGTATCTAACATTAATGCTATTTCTCCCTGTCATCATAACTGTGGGACCTAGTAATTGCATGGGTCTTTCCACCTGTCATACATTTTTGTGAATTTTTCTCCTTAGACAGCTTCACAGATTTTATTCAAATTTTAAAGATTGTTATTCAACATTATTGTTATAATTTAGATGTATATAAAATTCCAATAAGGCCACATCAAATTAATAACTAGATTCTTATCCCTACCTGCCCCATTTTTTCTAAGCTCAATTTTTTTTATTTTCAAATATTCAGAAATTTTCATGAAATTCCTATCAATTTTAGTGAAAATCAATAAAAAAAAATTTCATATTTGGCGAGAGCGTAGCTCGAGCCCAATATTCAATTTATTGACCGTGTATATACCATATTAGGTCTTTTGCATACTGTGTAATGTTTATATCCTGCCGAGAGTCCATTAAATTATCAAAAACCTGTTTAAAGACGCATAGTGACGTCGTGTAATGGCGGCCACTAGCAGTATATTAATCAGTCACCCGTTATGGAATATACAAGGTCGGCATGTGACGTCTTTTGACCAATCAATGTCTTAGGAATTTACTAGAGGCAGGATATATTGGAATATACTTGTTCGTCAGTCTGTCCATCATTGGAAGCATAATGTTTTAATTTTTCTTTTTATAATATCAGCTTCTTTGACAAGACATTGGAAGTTGGGTACATGTTGGATATGCCTGACACCACATCTTGTGTAACTCTGTCTTGAACATACAATAAAAAAGTGAAAAGAAGACTAATAGGTACATAACTTACTTTGTCAGTTGGTGATGGGTCTGGAGCTGGCATGTCAGTTAACTGTTAGTAGTCTCTTGTGATTTCATGTTTTTGTCCGTATATTTAGTTCTTTCAGTTTCATTTTTCACAATTGACTCAGTCCTGTTGCCAACTGAATTTTACTGTTGTTAGGATTGTTTTTTTATTTATCACATTGGCTGTAGGGGAAGNAAACCAAATTTTCCGTCAAAGATTTCTTGGCTTCTACTGAAGGAAACGATTTGAAATTTAGTGTGAAGCTTGGAAATGATGAGTTGTATTGTGTAAGCAATTTTCAAGTTTGTCGGACATCCACTTCCTGTTTACCGATACTTTGAATTTTTACTGTAAACCAAATTTTCCGTCAAAGATTTCTTGGCTTCTACTGAAGGGAACAATTTGAAATTTGGAGTGAAGCTTGGAAATGATGAGTTGTATTGTGTAAGCAATTTTCAAGTTTGTCGGACATCCACTTCCTGTTTACCGATACTTTGAATTTTTACTGTAAACCAAATTTTCCGTCAAAGATTTCTTGGCTTCTACTGAAGGGAATAATTTGAAATTTGGTCTAAAGCTTCGAAATGATGAGTTGTATTTTGGTCTAAAGCTTGGAAATGATGAGTTGTATTTTGGTCTAAAGCTTGGAAATGATGAGTTGTATTGTGTAAACAATTTCAAGTTTGTCGGACATCCACTTCCTGTTTGCTGAGACTTTGAATTTTTGCTAAAAAGTCAATTTCGGTCACAGATTTCTTGGCTTCTACTGGAGGGAATGATTGGAAATTTGGTTTGAAGCTTTGAAATGATGAGTTGTATTGCAAAAGTGGTTTTTCAAATTTGTTGATCAACCACTTCCTGTTTGCCAATACTTTTACTTTTTACTATAAACCAAATTATCTTCATAAGATTTTTAGACTTGTATCAACTTGGAATGATTTGATATTAAGTCTGAAGCTGAAAAAGGACATGGTTTGGTAAAAATTCAAGAATTCACTGTATCCAGCAAATTACTGTATCAACACATTTGTGTCAAACAGAATGTGAATCCACACTTACCTCAATTTTACTTTTGCATGGAATTTCAGGATCGAAATTGCGGGGCCCTTCCGACAACGCCAGTTTCGACATGCTCTAGTTCGTCAGTCTGTCCATCATTGGAAGCATAATGTTTTAATTTTTCTTTTTATAATATCAGCTTGTTTGACAAGACATTGGAAGTTGGGTACATGTTGGATATGCCTGACACCACATCTTGTGTAACTCTGTCTTGAACATACAATAAAAAAGTGAAAAGAAGACTAATAGGTACATAACTTACTTCGTCAGTTGGTGATGGGTCTGGAGCTGGCATGTCAGTTAACTGTTAGTAGTCTCTTGTGATTTCATGTTTTTGTCGGTATATTTAGTTCTTTCAGTTTCATTTTTCACAATTGACTCAGTCCTGTTGCCAACTGAATTTTACTGTTGTTAGGATTGTTTTTTTATTTATCACATTGGCTGTAGGGGGAAGGTTTGGATCCAATAAAACTAGTTTAACCCCGCCGCAGCAGGTTTGCGCCTGTCCTAAGTCAGGAATTTATTAAGCCTTTTTGTGTCTTGTCCTTTTTCTAGTTAGTTTACTTTATGTCTATAGGAGTCTAGGATGATGTTTATTTCGCTGGAGTTGATTGCTCTTTGTTCAGGGCCGACTCCAACCTGCCGTTGGGTGTGGGGTTTTCTCACCGTTCATTGAAGATCTTATGGTGGCTTTGAGTTGTTATTAATCCCCTTTGGGTCATTGTCTCTTTGACACATTCCCCGTTTCCCTTCTTTTTTCTATTGATGTAATACTCAACATGTTCAAGGTTTTACCTTTTCTATCAAGTGACAAGTATAGTGTATACATAGAAGTTGAAACAAATGTGGCTTAATACAAGAAAAAAAAAAAAAAACTTCAATTCACTTATTCTCATTTGATTTTTGTGTTTCCTGCACATAGTGCAGAATCAACACATTGGTATAATTATCACGTCTGTCTGTCGGTCTGTCCATCCCTCCATCCACCTGTCTATGGCATAAAAATATTTAGCATTATTAACATATCTTCAAAACTCGGTGTTTTTAAATCAAACTTGTAGAACTACTTTAGTATATATTATAGATGTACACAAGACATTTTGTTTTTCTTCCAGGTTTTATGCTATCATTGGACTTTGTCATTTTAGCTTATTGAAGGCTTAAGCAATATGTCTTTATCAACAACTCTTTTCTAACCCCTTGGTTTTTCACAGAATTTCAGCCATGAGGACATTTCATCCATGTGTTGTGATTGTATCATGCAACATTAGATCTGATTAGATCTTAATTGTATATAAATTATCTAAAAATGTGTTATATCTTTTTGGCTGATCTCAGTATTTTAATTATTCTAGGTTATATATCCATTATTTTTTTTATTGAATTTATATATTTCTGAAGCAATTAGTAGTAAATAAGAGGAAGTCTTATTATTTCTGTACATTTCTAGTAATGAATATAAATAAGTCATGAACAGAAAGATATAGTTAATAAACCCAGAAGGAAGTAGAATTGGAGTAAAGATTTCTAATTGGCCTCAGATTAATACATTACCTGAAATTCTATATGTGGTCATGATATATATTTTTCCTTTCAAGGAAACACTATAGTGTCAATAGTTCAACTATTCAATCTGGGTTTGTATCATAATATTTTATTTTAAAGAAATTTGTAAAATGTCAACTGCATAAAGCGAAACTGATTTTCATTTTAATGGTGAGACAAGACATGCATTGTAGTAAGATTTAAATATCCAGTAAATTGACTTAGCTAAAGGCACAGCAGCCAAAAGTAATTCACTTTCTCCCTTTTTAGCTCACCTGGCCTAAAAGGCCATGTGAGCTTTTGCCATCACTATTTGTTTGTCTTCCGTAGTCAGACTGTCAACAATTTCAAAAATCTTCTCCTCTAAAACCCCTGGGCCAAATGTAACCAAACTTAAGTTGAATCATCACCAGGGTATGGCTTCTCAAAATTATGTTCGATTAGTCAACTAGTCAAACAAAATGGCTGCTGTTACTAAAAATACAACATAGGGGTAAATTGCAGTTTTTAGCTAATAACTCGAAAACGGTTACAGATATAAAAAATCTGACAGGGTAAAAATGATCAGCATGATGAGATCTACCTACCCTGCAATTTTGAAGAAAATCTGAAACCAATCCTGGAGTTATAGCCCTTTTTTCCGTAAAATTTTCATAATTTTTACATTTTCTATTTTTTATTTCAAAAAGTGAAAGAGATAGAGGTCAATTGCAAATTGCAAAAATGTTCAGCCCACCCTGAAATTTTTAAGAAAATCCAAAATCCTTGTAGGAGTAATTCTCTTTTTTTCACCGAATATTTTCAATTTTCGTATTTTACATCTTTTATTTCCAAAATATAGAAGATGAAGGTTAAGTGTAGAATGATGAAATGTTTGCCATGCTGTGGCGACTTCAAAACTGGTGTTGAAAATAGTTTGTGACTGCCATTTTCAAAATGGCCGCCAAAAAAAGGCGGGAAAATTCAACATTGTCCGATTTCAATGAAATTTGGTTTTCAAATAGATATTTATGTTGCGACTTCATGTTATTGAAAATTGTTCATTGGCAGCCATTTTTAAAATGGCCACCAAAAAAGGTGGGAAAATGTAACATTGTCCAATTTCAATGAAATTTGGTTTGCAAATAGATATTTATGTTGCGACTTCAAACCAGTGTTGAAAATTGTTCATAGACTGCCATTTTCAAAGTGGCTGCCCAAAAAAGGGCGGGAAAATTCAACATTGTCCAATTTCAATGAAATTTGGTTTGCAAATAGATATTGATGTTGTAACTTGAAAATATGGTATTAAAAATTGTCATTCACCACCATTTACAAATGATGTCTCGACTTCAAAACTAGTGTCAAAGTGGTATCTTTTCATCTGAAACTACTGGGCCAATACAAAACCAAACTTGGCCTGAATCATCACCAGGATATGCTCTTTCAAGTTTGTGATTTTTATGACCGTAGACCAAACAACATGGCTGCTGTTACTAAAAATAGAACATGGGGGTAAATTGCAGTTTTTTGCAAATTACTCGAAAACCATTACAGATATCAAAATTCTGAAGGTAGAAATGGTCAGCATGATGAGATCTACCTGCCCTGCAATTATGAAGAATATCCGTTTACCCGTCTTGGAGTTATTGCCCCTTTTCCGTAAAAAATTTCAGTTTTTCGTTACTTTTAGTCTTCTATATTGAAAATGTTAGAAGATAGAAGTGAAGTTTATAAAACAAAAATGGTCAGCAGAGTAATATCTACATGTCCTGCAATTTTGAAGAAAATCTTCCAACCCACATAGGAGTTATTGCTGCTTTTTCTTTGAATTTTCATAATTTTTTAACGTTTTTACTTTCATTTCAAAAACTGTTTGAGATAAAGGTTAAATGTGAATTGGAAAAATGCTGAGGTTTTCCAGAACTACAATTTCTACATATGTCCAGCAGGTTCGCATCTCATCCAAGATGGCCGCCAGGGGGGGAAGATAGTTTAACATAGCCCTATGGGAAATGCATTCAAAGATCTTCTCCTCTGAAACCACTGAGCCAATGGGGAACAAATTTTGTCGCAGTAGTCTTTGGATGGTCCCCTTTAAAGTTTGTGATTTTTATGTTCTTACTTCATCCCAGATGGTCGCCAGCACGGGACATAGTTTAACATAGGACCCTATGGGAAATGTATTCAAAGATCTTCTTCTCTGAAACTACCAAGTCAAACTGAACCAGTCTTGGTCACAATAGTCCTTGGGTGGTCCCCTTTAAAGTTTGTGATTTTTAAGTTCGTACCTCATCCAAGATGGCTGCCAGCATGGAGCACAATTTAACATAGGAACCCTATGGGAAATGCATTCAAATGTCTTCTCCTCTGAACCCATTGAGACAATTGGAACCAAACTTGTTTACAATAGTCTTTAGATGTTTCCCTTCAAAGTTAGTGATTTTTATGTTCATACCTCATTCAAGATGGCCATGAGCAGGGAACATAGTTTAACATAGGGACTCTATGGGAAATGCATTCAAATGTCTTATCCTCTGAACCTACTCAGCCAATTGGAACCAAACTTGGTTACAATTGTCTTTGGGTGATCCCTTCCAAAGTTTGTGAATTTTAGTTTGTACCTCATCCAAGAATGAAAATGTAACATCTGGTGAATTGATTTATAGTATGAATGGGTGGTCTATTGGTGACAATGAATAAAACCAGTAGCCAGGTGAGCGATACAGGCTCATGTGAGCCTCTAGTTTGTATTAACAATGAATATAACTGGTGTATAACAGAAAGCGTACTATAACTTCAAATTCGAGGAATTCTTGGTCAGTATGTTACACTCCAGTTATATTCTTCTAAAAGTACCTGATAGCTACTTTTTAGCTCACCTGGCCAAAGGCCATATGAGCTTTTGCCATCACTCAGCGTCCATTGTCTGTCTTCCGTCCCTCCGGCCGTTAACTTCTAGTCAAAAATCTTCTCTGAAACTACTAGGTCAATACTTACTAAATTTGGCCTGAATCATCACCAGGGTATGCACTTTCAAGTTTGTGATTTTTATGTCCATAGACCAAACAAAATGGCTGATGTTGCTAAAAATAGAATATAGGGGTACATTGCCATTTTTTGCAAGTAAATCAAAAACGTTACAGATATAAAAAATATGATGGAATAAAAATGATCAGCATGATGAGATCTATACACCCTGAAATTTTGGAGAATATCTGATAACCGGTCTTGGAGTTAGTGCCCCTTTTCCGTAAAATTTTTGTTTTTGTTTTTTTTGGTTACTTTTAGTCTTATATATTGAAAATGGTAGAAGATAGAAGTGAAGTTTAAATTGCAAAAAGGGTCAGCATAGTAAGATCTACATGTCCTGCAATTTTGAAGAAAATCTGATGGCCCTTATAGGAGTTATGGCCCCTTATTCTTTCAATTTTCATGATTTTTATACGTTTTCACTTTTAAACGCAAAAACTGAGATAGAAGTTAAGTCTGAATTGCAAAAGTGTTAATCTTCTCAAGGACTACAATTTCTATATATGTGTAGCCAGGTTGGCATCTCATTCAAGATGGCCTCCAGCAGGGAACATAGTTTAACATAGGACCCTATGGGAAATGCATTCAAAGACCTTTCACTCTGAAATTGCTGAGTTAATGGGAAGCAAACTTGGTCACAATAGTCCCTAGATTGTCCACTATTAAGTTTGTGATTTTTGTGGTTGTACCTCATCCAAGATGGCCGCCAGCAGGAACATAGGTTAACATAGGGACCATATGGGAAATGCATGCAAAGGTCTTCTCTTCTGAAACCACCAAGCCAATAGGAACTTGGTAACAATTGTACTTGGGTTGTCCCCTTTAAGTTTGTGATTTTTTTGTTGGTACCTCATCCAAGATGGCTGCTAGCACAGGACATAGTTTAACTAGGACCCTATAGGAAATACATCCAGAGATCTTGTCTGAAACTACTGAGCCAAATGGAACTACTTGGTTACATTAGTCTTTATGTGGTCCCCTTGAAAGTTCCTGATTTTTATATTTGTACCTTATCCAAGATGGCCACCAGCAGGGAACATAGTTTAACATAGGGACCCTGTAGGAAATGCATTCAAAGATCTTCTCCTCTGAAACTATGAAGCCAATTGGAACCAAACTTGGTCACAATAGTTCTTTGGTGGTCCCCCTTAAAGTTTGTGATTTTTATGTTTGTACCTCACCCAAGATTGAAACTGTAACATCTGGTGAACTGATTTATAGTAAGAATGGGTGGTCTTTTGGTGGCAATGAATAAAACCAGTCACCAGGTGATCGATACAGGCTCATGTGAGCCTCTTGTTACAGGGTTCTATATTGCGCTTATCCAATTCAGATGTGTCACATATCTTCTTCATGTTTTACCCACATGGAATATTTTCAACAAATACTGTCATTGATAAAAAATTTTGTAACACTTTTCTCAGCAACTACAAATTACACCCATTTGAAATTTTGTATGTGACTTAAGTATTGGGTTCCAATTGTGCCTTTGGAATCCAGGTCTAATGGACATCTTCCTGTTTACCAAACTGGTATATTTTCAACAAATACAGTCAAAGGTATAATTTTTCATAACACTTTTTTCAACAACTGCAAATCACATCCATATGAAATTTTGTATGTGACTTTATTATGGGGTTCCATATTGCGCTGATCAAATTCAGGTCTGTTGGACATCTACTTCCTGTTTACCAGCTCGCAATATTTTCATTAAAAGATGTCAATGGTATAATTTTTTGTAACACTTCTCTCAGCAACTACAATTCTATATTGCGCTGATCGAATTCAGGTCTATTGGACATCTACTTCCAGTTTAACAACTAAAAATTTATGTTTCTGACAACAGCTGTGCAGGCGGCACATGTCTTCCATAGAAGACCCACAAATTTATTTGCGAATAGTATTACAAGGGTTATAATTTTATTGCAAGGTTGTCTATAAAGTCTGTTAATCAATCACTTAAATTGATTTTTTTTTTACAAATTCTATAAGATGAAAAATTTATTTGTACAGTTAAAATGGTCTTGAGCAATTAGTATTGATGAAAGGAAATCTTTCATTTACTATTAAATTGAAAATGAACGATAAAATTATGGGGATCAATCAGGAAGTACAACTTCAGTTTAGAATTCCTATTAGGAATTTTTATAATGGTCATTTAATGACCATTCCTATAAGATTTCCTCTGCCATTAAAACAGTTATTAAATAACAAATATCTGTAAATATCATGTTTGGATAATTTCTTTCAATACACAGATAGGGGAATTATTAAAATTTCACAATGGAATAAAATTGATCATTTTCATTTGTTTTTATTATGAATTAAGTGACTTCACATCAGACATTGTCAGTGTTCTCAAGTAAATGCCTCAGTAGATGAAAATCAAAATCATCTCAATAAATAAAGCTCAAATTTTAGAATTGAAACATTTGAAAAGATATTTTTTTGATTAATTAAAGAACCTTATTGAGCAAGCTCACATACCACATGCCCCTACATATCAGAAAATCCTGCATTATTGAAGTCCACAAGTACCCTGAACAATATCATACAAAAAAAATGACAAAGTTCATCAATGTGTAATTTTGTCAAAAATGATCAAAAATCAAAATCCAAGTAGCATTTGATGTATGCACAATCATTCTGCACAAAATAATTGAAGGGGTTTCAGAGGAGTTGAGGTGACAAGATGATACTTGCTGTTTTAGCTGAAAATAGTCTTAAGTCCAATAACTCCCATAAAAATAATATGATCAATAAGGCAGTAAAGTATGCACATCTACGCATCATGAATAACAATCCTACCAAATATAAAAGCAATCCATTCAGCGGTATCAGAGGAGTTGCAGTGACAAGATGATACTTGCTGTTTTAGCTGAAAATAGTCTTAAGTCCAATAACTCCCATAAAAATAATATAATCAATAAGGCAGTAAAGTATGCACATCTACGCATCATGACTAACAATCCTACCAAATATAAAAGCAATCCATTCAGCATTTTTACAGGAGTTGCAGTGACAAGATGCTGCTTTGGTATTTTAACTGAAAATAGTCTAAGTCCCATAACTCCCACAAAAATTATCCAATCAATATGGCGGTAAAGTATGCACATCTACACATCATGACCAACAATCCTACTAAATATGAAAGCAAGCCGCCAAGCGGTTACAGAGGAGTTGCAGTGCCAAGAACAGGACTGACGGACGGACTGATGGATGGACTGACAGATGGACGGGTCAAAAACATTATACCCACTGCAACTTCGTTGTGTGGGGTATAATAACTAATAACAGAAATATATTAAATCTTGATAAAGAATGAATTGATTTGGCTATGTGCATTTTGTGTATTTGCGTATTTGTGAAATACCATCATTGTTTGAACAATAAATTGTTAAATATTCTGTTTTAATATAAATCTAGGATAAGTTTTAGTATAGTTTACTGATATATAAACCTGTTGAATTATAAAGGGAGATAATCTCTTTTAGAATAAGTTTTCCTTTAAGACCATTTCTTGTTGAAAAGAAATTGGTTAATGAATAAACATGATGTCAATCAAGAGCCATTTTAATATGATTCTATTGAAGGTAAAGTGCACTAAACATTCAAAGTTAGTTAGTCTGATTTCTCTATAAAAAAAAAAATAATATCAATTAAACAAATTACCATTTCCAGAAGAAAGTGTGTTCCTGCTTTACTGGAATATGGCTTTTAAGCACTCCCACAATAATTACTGGTCATTATTATCATCAGTACTTGGATTTATGTATAGAAAATGATAGTTAAACTGAACATACAGATTTTCCCCTGTATTTTATATTAAATCAAGTCTTTCTAAATTGTGACATAATTTACAGATCAATTTCAAAACACAAACTACAATGTAGTTTCTTTCAAATGATTCATTATAAATTTTTATGTGGTATGTATATTTGTCTAGGTTTTAATGTTTTATGTTTTATGTTTATTTGCCTAGGTTTTTCATCCATTAATTTTGATTTCCTCCTTATATTAGGCCACACCAAAGAAATGAATATGAAAATTGGGACAAATATCAGTCAAAACTGATACAATGCTAAAATAAAATCTATAAATTTCTTACAGAAAATTTTTTAGTAAGCTTATAGTATTTTGACCGTTTCTTTTGAAATTAATGTAGACTTAAAGTTTTGACTAACAGAAGATCATTTCGTTCTGATCAAAATAAAAACATGACTGCCAGCGCAGAATGGAGTTACACATTGAACAACATGTAAGAGATATCTAACAAAAATGGCCAATGGCTTAACTAGACAACAAATATGGTATTGTGAGCACATAGCTTCCTGCTTTTGTACTTTTTTGCAAGTATACCAATACTATAAAAATTTTCAGTTACTATGTGATCGAGTTATATTAAAATTGTATTTTAATATTATATGAAACCCCGCAATTGTGAAGTAACCTTTGGAATATCTAAATTTCATAAGTAGGTTAAAATTTATGCCAGATCAATAATTTGACTTTCAGTTGTTTTTTCCTAATTTGAGCTGAACTTCAATTCTTGATTAGAATTCTTGACTTATATATGGTACCAAATGTAATATTGTTAATCTCCAAGGATTTCAAAGATCACAAAATTATTTCATATATCAGAAAAAAGTGCAATTAATTTTTATGAATTCCCAGTAGAAATAATTTTGTGATATCAAATCAATACTTAAAAGTTAATACAAAAGTATTTGAAAAGGAATTATCAGTCAGGGATTGGAACAATGGAATTTTATGGTCTAGTTGGTCTATGGAGGGCAAATATACAGCAAATGTATCCAGTCTGTGTGACTAAATATTATGTTTACACATTTTTTATCTGTCATTGTGACAAAAGATTTCTCCAGTGTAACACAAGGTGTTGCAAAATGAAATATTAAAGATATATTTATAACTATAATAATGGTTTTACAAGTTTGTCCCTGGTTGATTTGTTAAATGCATAATCTTTGTTGAAATAAAAAGATAATCTTAAGGGATATGAGCAATTTTCAGTATATTTGCGCTAATGGCTTACATAAGTGTAGAAAAACAGGACTTTCACAATTAAATAAATTATAAGTTGAACTGACAAGCAAGTTTTTTTTCTTCTGAAATCAGAATTCTGGATTTGATAGATTCAAGTAAATCAAGGAATCAGAACTAACATGTATAAATAGATTGCAAATTGTCAATTTTGGGTTAAGTCACAAATAATGTATGCACAAATAAAGGGATATGGAGTAAATTTACATGGGACAAAATCCCTATAAATACATGGTAAGATTAAGTATGCACAACACATCACACTGAATGAACATTTTTTTACCACATTTGACAGAATCCCATTCTTTGTAGACTTTTATGATACACAACTTCTTTTGCTTTCAATTCAGAGAAGGACACACACCAATAGCAAAAATAGAAGATCTTACTGCAGACAAGTATGACAAGTTAATGGAAGAATTTATTAGAAACAGTGAAGAATTTTCATTAGAACAGTTACAAAATTGTATAAAAGATCCAGTATTGAAAGTCCCCGTGGATGCAGACTCCAAGTAAGTGGAAACATACTTCAAACCCTATGAAGGCATAGCGGCCTAATGTTTATTCTAAATGTCAAACTATTTGCATGACAGTATTTTTTCAAATTTGCAAAGTCTTCTGGTTACATTTGATTTTACTATAGTTAAATCATTTGTGAGATGTAATGGGTATTATGTGAAAGTTTTACAATCATAAAAACCATGGCATTTGGAATGTAAAACAATTTACATAGAAAATTTGTAAACACAAAAATAAGTGACAAATGAAAAAGTTTTTACTTTGGGTATGTGTTTAGTATTGTAGGTAAGTATACAATAAGGACCAAGACAGTCATATGACAAAGATCTATTTCAGACCAAACTATGTCATTTTCTACCAACAAAAAGATGAACAGGACTTTGAAGTGCTGAAGAAAATTTGTCATTGTTTTGGATTATTTTGGGTGCCAGGCCATCCTCCAAGAAACCAGTACAGAGGTGCTATAAGGTATGACAAAAATTACATATTTGTTTTAATATTCATTATACAGAAATTGATATATTTTAACTATAGTGATGGTTTAATGATTTAGCTCTTATTTATTTTTATTATGATTGTCCATTATCTATGACCTTAACAATTTACTAATTCATGTTGTGTCACTGTTTTATAGCTATTCATGTGATCTTAAGTTGTGATTTAAATGACCTGCTTCTAAAGATCTATTTAATATTAACGTATATTGAAAAATGATGTAGCAGGATTGCTTTTGTCCACTAATCAAGTATTCAAATTAATAATGAAGGCATATGTAGTAAATACAAATGAGACAAAGTCTCTACAAAAACATGGTATAAGAAAGCAATGGAACAATACTTTCATTGTTGTTCTTCATCTTGAAGTCACCATGAGGCCGTCAACAAAGCTCATACCTGATGGTAAGTTCAAGATGGCCTCTAGCACCGGTTTGAGCAGAATTCATTTCTAGATGTCAAGCAATGCTACATTTATGTCTTTTTTTTTACTCGTTAATCCATATGCAGGAACGTCAACAAATATAAACTTTACTGGCAAAGTGTTCTTACAATTGCAGTCATCCATTACCTGACAAAAAGACTGAAAGAAGACAATCACAACATTTAAACAACAACAGGACACTCATCGACCTTATAGTAAAAAAACTTTGCATGATAAAAATCATGAGACATAGGCACAATAAACAGGTGGTCAGAATAACAATTTGAAATCACAAAAAATAACAAGTGAAAATGTGTTTGCTTCAAACACAGAAGTCACCCAAACCAGAATTAATTCTTTAATGTTCTTTGAAATAACAATGAACCCTCAATTTAAGAATAAGGGTCTTAAAACTAATCATGATTATGTCTATCACTGATATCAGTATTTTTATTAACTTGTATACACTTTGTGATTGCATCATAAAATCATTTCTGTTTATATATAATGAAGTCGGGCATTTTCTCTATGGTGTTTAATTATACCAAAATTTTAAATTACATTGAAATATATACAACTTTTATTGAATTTGGACCACCCATTTTTGACAAAACTAGTATGTCATTGTTCAAAAAACAATTAATAGGCCTTTCCCAGAAGTTGTGTCATTATATTCTCATGATTGATCAACATTTAAACATGTACATTTATGGATACTTTTATTCATAATTAAGTTTTTAGCCATGATCTGGAACTTTGACCTTGACCCCATTTTTAGCTCACCTCACGAATTGAGGGGCTTATGTGATACCCATAGGGTGGGCATCCGCGTCCAGTTAGGAAGAATGGTTAAGGTCCATTCCTGCTTAATGACATGCCTCACATCAACCATATTGGTATGCCTGATGCATTTTGGGATGACCACTGGAAAGCATGCTTCGGATGCTGTCTCTGACCTACATTTTACGCATGAGCGACTTGGTTAGGTAGAATGGTTCAAGTCCATTCCAGCTTACTGACATGGCCCACATCAACCATACTGGTATGTATGATTCATTTTAGGATGACAACAACAATGCATGCTTCGGATGCTGTCTCTGACCTACATTTAACGCATGAACGACTTGGTTAGGTAGAATGGTTAAAGTCCCTTCCCGCTTACTGACATGGCCCACCTAAACTATACTGTTATGTATGATGCATTTTGGAGGATAACAACAATGCATGCTTTGGATGCTGTCTCTGACCTACATTTTTTGCATGAGCGACTTTGTTAGGTAGAATGGTTAAAGTCCATTCCCGCTTACTGACATGGCCCATCTCAACCATACTTGTATGTATGATGCATTTTGGGATGACAACAACAATGAATGCTTCGGATGCTGTCTCTGACCTACATTTTACGCATGGGTGACTTGGTTAGGATTAATGATTAAGGTCCATTCCTGCTTACTGACATGGCCCACCTCAACCATACTGTTATGTATGATGCATTTTGGGAAGACAACAACAATGCATGCTAAGGATGCTGTCTCTGACCTTCATTTTACGCATGAGCGACTTGGATAGGTAGAATGGTTAAAGTCCATTCCCGCTTACTGATATGCCCCACATCAACCATATTTGTATGTATGATGCATTTTGGAATGACTTCTACAATGTATGCTTTGGCTGCTGTTTTTGACCGATATTTTATGCATTAGTGACTTAGTTAGGTAGAATGGTTTAAGTTCATTCCCGCTTACTGACATGCCCACATTAACCATATTGGTAAGCATGATGCATTTTGGGATGACAGCTACAATGAATGCTTTGAATGCAGTCCGTGACATTGATTTTACATATGAATAAACCTGTTAGCAAAATAATTATAGTCAACTCCTGTTAGCTGACATGTTTTATTTGTGAGAATACTGTGCAGGCCTCTACAAACATTTTTTTTTTCAACTTGTCCCTTCGGACAAGCAGTAACCCAATTTTACTTGTCCGAAGGAACATTTCACTTGTCCGACTTTTTTAAAGGTATAAGGTAGCCGCTATGCAATAAACAAAACATATTTATGTTAAGCTTTTTTTAATGATAAACAAAGGTTTGCAGTAAGCTTAGCACAGAATGTATTTCTTTCTGTACAAAGTATTAAATTGTCACTCAACCAATTCGACATCTGATTCAGAGCTGCTATTGTTACTTTCTGGGATAGTTTGAGCAGCCTCTGCTGTTGCAAGTCTCTTTACATTCGGATTATACCCAGGTTTTTTCTTCCCACCAGTAGACACCCACAAATCAAAGACAGAATCTGTCTTAAACTCCTTTACATGGGGCCCCTCTGTTACAATAAAGATAAGTTTTTCTAACATATCTGGCTTCAAAGATGATCTCCAGTCAGTTTTTACCCTTTTCATAGTTGAAAAACCATGTTCACAAACAGCGCTTGACAATGGAAATGCAAGCAACAACTCCAAAATAAGATTCATGTTTTTGAACCGTATTCTCAGATCAGGAAAAATGAAAAAGTTTTCAAATGAGACTGTATCTTTATGTCTCCAGACATACGCTTTAAAATCTATAAACTCTCCATTGGCATCCATTACTGCATCCAAATCACACCCAGTTCTTTCCAGAACCTCATGAAAATGTTCCAAAACAAGAGCCATATCATCTGTTGCAAAAGCAGCAAGTTCAGTTCTGTTTTTTGGCCAATCACTTATGGACAGTATCTTAGTAGCTGCTTTAATTATTGGATCTTTCTGCATAGGATCAAACCTACCATCCAATGCAGCTAATACCAAGTCTATTATTACCTTTTTCTCCGCTTTGAATTCTTCACCAATATTGACATTTTTTAGTTCTATACCATGGAATTTGCTATTCTGTACTGACCTCACAAAGTCAGTGAGTTCTCTCCCATTAGAAGTAGAAAGTTCTACCAGTGAAAAGGTTGCAGTAGCTAAAGCATCAAGAAAACTTGAAAGAGTGAGCTCATCCTGTTGCATTTTCAAACTTAAAACATTTAAGGTAGATAGACAGTAATATTCATATCCATGAGATTTTGTTGTAAGTCGGCACAATTGAAGAACCAACCCTACTTACCCGAAATCTGTAATAAAAAGTTTGGGTCACCATGCTTCCTTTTTCTAGAATTGAGATCAAAGTTTGCTCATTTTTAGCCACTTTTTCATCCAAATTTACATAGAATGCACAGGAAAAATATGGAATGGCAATTTTTAGCTGAATAGAAATGAACTTTTTATCCATGAGAATTTGATGTATTTTTGTGAAAAGATAGTTTATTATGTAATTTATTGGTAACAATAAAAAAAATGCATATGTCACCATGCTTTTAACGGAGATATTTTACAAAGTTTCCGAATTTAACATTATTTACGGGAAAAGG
Source organism: Modiolus philippinarum (assembly GCA_002080025.1). Classification (NCBI taxonomy): domain Eukaryota; kingdom Metazoa; phylum Mollusca; class Bivalvia; order Mytilida; family Modiolidae; genus Modiolus; species Modiolus philippinarum. The sequence goes on along the minus strand of MJUU01043862.1, from coordinate 9,225 downwards.
GAGTTAATTCGTGGCAAAGTTAACAAAATATGACGTTTCACATCTGTCATTCAATTATGACGTCACAAAGGAAAAGCCGTCAAATTACTGTTCCGGTCCGAAAATCAAACCTTTCCCGTATCTGACTCTGCTTTTTTCTAATGCGCGATAAAATTGCGCAATGCAACAGTGTCTATCTACCTTAATACTTCCAAAACATCGAGAACAAAAAATACTGTATACAAGAACTTATAGTCTTTGAGTTTTTTACTTATGAAAATTGCTCTGCCTTGAACCTCTGCAGTACCAGACCTTGCTTCTCTTATATGTTCAAAATGAGTAAGTATTACTTTGAAATTTTTTGAAAGTACTCCCAATGCCCTATAAACATGTGGAAGCCACCTAGTGCCTGAAATGTTTGTTGGTTTCAGAACCTTTTCTTCCAATGCCACACCAATAAGCCTAATTTCCCGCAGAGCTTTTGGTGAATAGTGATAGTGTTTGTAAACATGGGTTAAAATATCCTGAATTTCTTTCATCACCCTATGATTTTTTATTGCACTATTTGCAGCTAACTCTAATCTATGTGCAATGCAGTGGATAACAACAAGATGAGGGACATCTCTTTTAATTAATGCAGCAATGCCACCTCCAATGCCTAGATTAACTGAAGCCAATCAATTTCTCTTTCCAACTTGGGAGCCCCCTTTTGGCAAACGATTCCTCTATTGTGCACAGTATACCAGTTACATCTGCATGCTTTATGTCTTCTATGCTAAAGTAGTGATTAGAAGGTACACCATTTTCACAATATCTCAGATAAATCAATGCATTTTCTGTAACAGATGAGTCTGTGGCACCGTCAATCAATAATGAATAAAAGTGAACATCTTTAATATTTTGCTTCGCAGTCCTGACAAGATCATTATAGATGTACTTTATAAATCTGAAAAGAAAAAATAAATAAGAATAATCAGAAAATTTACTATTTTTTGCAAAATCATTGACAAGAGACAACTGTGGTACAGTGTGTACAATACACATGTACATTAATTGTGGTCTTATGAATGTCACATCTGTTTTATTTCTCCATTTATCATGTTTTTTTGTTAACTTAAAAATAATCTAAATTAAAACATCAGGATTTATGACAGATGTCAACCTGTTAATTATTGCTTAGGACATAGTACAACAACTATTCATTATTGTTTATTTAGTACAAAAGAATGCTATCACAGCCATGGCAGTAATATATAAATTGGTATTTTTGGTCAGTGTTAAATTTATGCAGTATAAGAATGACTGATAAATATTGGAAAATGTTTCAACATAAATAAATCACATGTATTAAAGCAAATAACACACACAGACATGATGACAGATAGAGAGAGAGATATATATTATATGCTGGTTTACCGTTATTAGTAGCAAAATTTGAAAGTAAAGATGTACAGTAGATATAGAACTACAATATACCCATAATAAATAAGCAGTCAGTGACTTGAGTGTATAGCATGTGTTTAGTAAAGCAGTGATAATGATTTGGCCTTATGGCTTTAGCATGCAGGACAGTTAAAACTGACAGAAGTGGTCTTACCATTGAATTATTGCTCTTACAATAATTATTATATTCATATCCTAAAATAAAACAGAAGAAAAGTAAAACAATACATTCATAATTTGCATCTCAATTATTGTAATCATATATTGAAAAAATACATCTAATTATTTATCAAAAAATTAAAGGGGAAGGCAATGAAAGTTGTAAATGGTGTTTGTTTTAAACTTTTGTGTGTAAACTTAATTGTGCAAGTAAGCAAATCTAAAAATATATTTTAAATTCCATTTTAATGACCGTTTTAAAATCTTTGATTTTGAATTTCCCGCCTACACGCCTGCAGCCATATTACGAATTGTCATGACGTCACACCTTCTATTCCGGTTTACCTGTCTCAGTCGCTGTATCATTTTCGCTGATAACAAAGTATCATAAACATCGAATATTTTTAATAAAATGGCGAGTAATGAACACCAGATGGGCCTTGTACCTTATAATTTCGAGCCACAACTTTCTATTGATGAAATGGCTGAAAGAAGTGCACAAATGCAGGCAAATGTGATGCAACCACTCGAAGAATGGTGCCATTGTGGACATTGTGAAGAAATGAGAACGGCCGAGGAATGTGTCTGTTGCAGGGATTCTGACCTCGTACT
>MJUU01043859.1:44999-81448 GCA_002080025.1 Modiolus philippinarum | reverse complement strand
TTTTTTTTTTTCGTTTTGTCTTTGTCTTTTTGTTTGTTTTTAAAATAACGTTTTTTCAATAACATGATTTAACAAGTTGAACAACTGTATATGCGTGTCCATTTTTTCTTTTCTGTGCCTTATTCAAGTGGTGTCTTTGTTTCTTTTTGTTTCCAATGTTGCTATTATATTTCGATTATTCTTTGTTTTAACTTAAATCTCGGTTCTCACTTCCTTATTCACACAAATCATATAGTTTTTTCTGCCTTTTCTATATTTTTAATATCAGAGTAGACAACAAAAATATTGGAACATTAAAATTCCATAATGAATACAGTTATTATTAAAGCGGTTGGTCATTACAAAAAGGGTTGATACTCAGTCAACGTTTTTTGTGATAACGCATTTTGTAATAACTTGACTTACTATACCAGACACAGTTTTTCTACTTCTTTTACATTATTCATCACATATAAGTACACAACTGAATCATTAGAATATTAAATTCATAGTGAAAAAAAATTACTATAAAAACGGTTGTCATGAATTCTTTTTTATTACAAAAATGGATGATCATTACAAAAACGGTTGTTACATTCGTAACGGTTTTTGTAATAACGTTTTTTTTTTGTAATAACTTGATCTATGATATCGTGTTCATAGTTTGATCTGTTAAATTTACATTTTTCATCAATAAAAGAAGACAATTGAAGCGTTGGAACATAAAAATTTCACAGGAAAAAAAATTATAACAAAAACGGTTGTTTATTACAAAAACGGTTGCAACAGTGCACGATTTATACGGACGAGAGAGGTCCGTTATCAACAATGAAGGGATATAGATATGGAGCAAATGCAAATGAGTCTCTACAAATACACGATAAAACCAAGCACTGGAACAACGCTTAATTGTTGTTCTTCATTATACACTCGTTGTGTGCGATATGCAGCAGTTGCTTGAACCAAGCAAGGTATTATCCAATATTTGGCTATCGATGTCTACCGTTAAAAATGACATTGGAATGAAGAATTTCAAACTGATCTGACGAAAGATCGCCAAAACGCTATACAGACATTCTGTGCATTCTAGACGATCGTTTCGGTATACGTCAAATACGCTACTACATTGACTTTGAAACGCTGCCACACGCTGTTACATGTTTTGTTGTCGAAATGTGTATATGCAGAAACTTAATTCGTATTAACTTCGGTATTTTGTGATTTATCACTACTGGGCCGATGTAACTGCTGGTGGACTATTAGTCTCCGAGGGTATTCACCATTCCAGAAGTCAGTCCTTCGGTGCTGGCCCGAAAACCGATTCTTTTCGAAAACTTGGACTATCTAAATTAATTTAATTGTTGTTTCCTCTAACGAATTTAACTTTACTACCGGATTTGACATGTTCAACATGGATGTCTTATAAGAAACACGATTTTCCTACTCTTCCGGTGCACCTGATCTCACCTATTGTTTTTATTTGGGTTCGTGTTGTTCATCATTGTATATGTGTGTGTCATCATTTTTCTTTTCTGTGCCGTGCTCATCATGTTTTGTCTTTGTTGTTCCGTTGTTGCCATTGTCTTTGGATTGTTCGTTTTATAGATTGACGGTTCACTTACTTTAAGAAAACTTTGGTAATCCTAGGAAGTAGCTCCCTCCTAAATAGCTCTGTACTTAGAAAATTTTGGCTTTCCTTTTTAGATCCTATTAAAATTAAGTTCTCTATCAGCCAAATGTTTTGATTTGATCTGCACTTAAGAGAAGTAATTTGTCGAAATGCGCATATGCAGAAAAAATTCGTTGTTGATCCCATCAGAGTATGCCAACATTCTTACAAAAATTCACTTTCAATAAAACGAAAAAAAGAACGTTCCACTGTGACATGGAATATATGTTACAGTACAAATTGGCATCTCGTATGATACAGAATCCTCCTAGTACAAATTGGTATTCAAATTTCTACTGGGACAAATAAGAATTCCGATTTGTACTGGATTTAATCCAAATTAATACTAGTAGGATTCTGGGTCCTACTTTCTTAAATCAATAGAAACGATGGTAGAGAAGTAAAACATTATAAGTGATATATCCCTTCCACTGTTTGGTGTTCATTTTATTAAAATTTTAATTTCCAAGAGTGAGATTAATTGTCTAATAACTAAATACCGAAGTTACGGTGAATTTATTTTCTGCATATGCGCATTTCGACAACTAAATTTATAAAAGATATAGATGTTTTGCTTCGAACTCCTTCGCGCACATTTCAAAGTTTTGGTTACTAGTTTTCATATGGAAGAACACATTGAGGTATTTTACAAAAAAATATTGGAATATGATTTTTTCTTAAGATGGCATGTTCTACCAAATGTCACAGAGGTACACCAATTGTTACAAAAATTGAACAGTTATATTAGAATTGTGTCTTTTGTCATTTTATTGTTTTAATTTTTACTAATGTTGTGAAATACATACTTCTTATAACAAAATCAAAAACTTTTTTCACCTTTGAATGTCAGTAATATCCAGAATCCACCTGAACAAAATGTCCAGTATTATTCTGGATATTACTAGAAATTCAGGAGGATTCAGAATCCTACCAGTAGAAATCAAGATATCTCAATTATTTGAATTCTTATTTGAACTGGATTCAATCCAGTACAAACTGGAATTCTAATTTGTCCCCGTAGACATTTGAATTCAAATTTGTACTGAATTAAATCCAGTACAAATTGGAACTCTAATTTGTCCTAGTAGAAATTAAAATTCCAATTTGTACTGAGAGGATTCCGGATCCTACTGGATTCCAATTTGTACTGTAATATATAAATACATGTATATATCAAATAAAGGAATTTTTCATTGTTGTATATTGTATCCCCTCACTGCTTTTCGAGATGAAATACAAATGAAACATAATGAATTTAGCGTCTTTCGACATTAGCAAAGAATCAACCCAGGCAGGTACTGGGGCTGTCTTGGACTTACATGATGGTATGAGCATAGATCTAAAATTGCAGAGGTTTCATTCCGTGTCTTGAAATCGGTGGATATCCGGAATATGGCCTTCTTTTTCATTATTTTTGTTCAAGACTTATTCTTATCCTTTGTTTGTAATTACAGGCTTTTTGTATTTAAGGCTCTCGTGCAGTGTGAAGTCAGTAAAAAGATTCCCCGTTTTTCAGGTGTATGCTCTGTTTTATTTTGTCAGTTATGGTGTACTTGTTCGTGTGAGATTTTCTCATATGAATTCACTATTAAAATTCACCATTTTGCTTTCTTGTTTTGAGAAAATTAAACTATTTTTCTGGCCATCTGTGTATATATTGCCTCCATCTCCCAATTTTACTTGCCAAGTTTTAAGGTAGATAGACACTGTTGCGCTGCGCAGTGTAATCGCGCATTAGAAAAATACAAAATAGAATACGGGTTTGGTTTGATTTCCTTGTCGGGACAGTCCTTTGACAGGTTTTCCTCTGTGACGTCATAATTGATTGAATAATATGAAACGTCATACTTAGACCATTTTGCCGCGAATTAACTCCCTTTTCCCGTAAATAATGTTTATTACGGAAACTTTGTAAAATATCTCCGTTAAAAGCGTGGTGACATATACATTTTTTCGTCTCAACCAAGAGGTCATATCATAAACTATCTATTTAGAAAAAACATAAAATTCTCATGGAAAAAAGGTTCATTTTCATTAAGCTGAAAATTGCCTTTCCATATTTTCCTAGTGCATTCTATGTAAAAACAGACGAAAAAATGGCTAAAAGTGAGCAAACATTGACATCAAGTCTACAAAAATCAAGCATGGTGACCCATACTTTTTATTACATATTTCAAGTTAGTAAGATTCGTGGAGATAAACATTAGTGTCTATCTACCTTAACAATCAACTCCATGGGTGCCCTGTGATCGTTTATATGTTATACTGTCTATTGGTTTCTTTGTCGGGAAACGGATGACAGTGTTTGTAACAGTACTTTGCCTGATATGTTATGCTTGTTGACGACACCGCATCCATGACAAGAGGATACATGGACGTAGCGTTATTCAACATTAAGCAATTGAAATCCGCTCAAACCGGTGCTAGGGCCGTCTTGCACTTACTGTGAGGTAGAAGTGTTTGCTTTTTTTGAAGGCCTCATTTTGGCTTCAAGATTAAGAACAACAATGAAAGAGATGTTCGATTTGCTTAATCTTGCCATGTTTATTAGGAATTTTGTCCAATGAACATTTACTCCATATTCTTTTATTTATTCCGTATAATCTGAAACACAAGTACATCATAGCAAAATTTGCTTTTTATTATTGAACTTGGGTATTCCTGTATCCTGAAACCGCTGGGTATATGCCATAACTGGTGGGCGAGAGGTGATTGGGGGTATTTAAAAGCCAAGAAGTTAGAATTGACTGATATAAAAATTTCACCATATTTTTTATAACAATCTACTGTTTGTATAAAAATTCTAAAAATGCTGTGGCTACATTCTGTGCATTGAACTCGATGAAATGTTCTGGTACTGATCCAATGTGGATATTTTTGGTAATGAGTAATATTTTCTTCCTATTTGTAGACCCCTCAACACGTAGTGTCGAAGTATTATGTGATACCCTCAGTCGTTTGTCCCTCCGTCCATCTGCCCGTCTGTCAGTCCGTCCCCGAAGGTTAGGTTTCCGGCTGAGAACTTGTGAATAAAATAACATACAGTCTTCAAACTTGGTATGTAAGTTTTTTCCACCGCTTTCAGGCCAATTTCAACGTTGTTCTCAGAGCTCAAATTTTTGAATTTTTGTAAATTGCAGGGGTTCCGACTTATAGCTTATGAACGAAATAACAAACTGTCTTCAAACTTAGTATGTTAGTTGTTTCCCACAAAATTAAGGCCAAGTTTGTCTCTGAGCTCAGAGGTTCAAGAGGTTCTAAAGTTATGCCCGATAAAACTTTGAAATTTTTGTTGTGTACCACAAAACTCGGGCAAAGTTTTACTAGTATTATACGTAATCAGTGGTCGATGGGGTTCTGGCGCAATGCCTCTTGAATTTGTTTTTTTTTAACTTTAGGGTTTCCAAATGAAAGTTTGTGAATGAAATAACATCTTGTTTTCAAACTTGATATGTAAGTTTAATTGGATACCACAAAATGTAGGTCGAGTTCAACTTTGGGCACAGAGGTCCAAAGTGTCTGGAGTTTTTGCCTTTGAAACTTTGAAAATTATGAAACGTGATCGGGTATCATCTAATGCATCACTATTATTTTATTGTATAATGGCTTTCCATATGATTTGATTTTAATGCTGCAGGTGAGAGGTTACTCCTTGAAACACGTTTACAGCAGAACGAATTTAACTGTTTATTATGCAACGTGGGTGTTTTTGTATTTTGAATGCCTCTTGGTGACTTCAAGATGAAGAATAAGAATAAAAATGTGGTTTCACTGCTTGGTTTCACAATGTATTTGAAGAGAGTTTGTATCATTTGCATTTGCTTAGAATCGTTTCAATATTTATTTCAAACTAATTCGACTGTTCAAGACAGAATATCATTTAGAACTAATAGTTTCATAATTATCAACACCATCTTTTGTATTCTAAAATTTTGATTTGCTGCACCCCGGTATTTTCTTTTGAATATTTTCCTTCAAGTGTTTCCAGAACTTTTTTAGATTCAATCGGTTGCTTAAGTCTTTGCCAGCACAATACTGACCCATGATACCCCTCGTGTTTGTAACGTGTCCATAAGTCAGTCCTACTTTCTTCAAGTTTGGTTGCCTTTTCAAACAGTTTTAATGCCTTTTTAGTGTCAGCATCATCCTGCGACAGAAGTAAAAATTTTGCACATTGAATGTGAAATAACGGAAGTGGTAACCAAGTTTGATGGATCTCCAATTCCATTTCTCCCAACTTTTCCTGGAGCTTTTGTACTTCTGTACATCCTTCCTTAAAAATTTCAATTTTCTTTAATTGATTTTTTTCATTTTCATACTGAAGTTGGTGAAACCTGATCAGTATTCTACGGCACATGCAAATATGGCGGTCGTTGAAATCTGTGGACATTTTCAGTACACCAAAATTAAAACAGCTTTCGAATGGCCTATCTATAAGATTTTTGTAAAATGCAATATCGGTTTCTATTTCTTCAGCCTCAATGGAAGTTTGGGTAAAGCGTGATAGCATTCTACCTGTCCTGTCGTTTTCCAAACAAACAAAGAGTGGATAAAATTGATATTCCCGTTTCTGTAATAATTTACAAAATTCATTTTCATATTGTTTCTTTAACAGTTTACAGAATTCGTTTGCATTGTGAAACTCGGTGTTGCAAGAGACTTTTAATATATTATTCTTATCTTCGTCAGATATTGTGTAAAGAATTTCGTTCAAAGCTCTGCCATTATTCACCAATATTCGTAGTAAAAGCTCCCCAAGTAAAATTCTACCAAGAACATTAGCACTTATTGCGCATTGTTTTTTTATCAAGGTCACATATTCATTTTTCTGCAAATAATGACCACTAAAAAGTTCAAGTTCCAAATTTGATGTTGTTTTGATTGCTTCTACATCATTCGAGCTTCGTCTCATACCCAATACAAAATCCTGAACGTCATTTTCATCAAACTCTTTTTGAAACACTGATTTTGCAACAAATTCAATGTGTTCTTGTGTTGCCGCCTTCACTGGTTCACTTTTAGCATGCAGAAAAATACACGCCTTTTTCGTAAAATAAGATTTGTCGTCAACAATTTTTAAACAAATTCGTCTCGATCTGACTAAATGTATATGTGCACTTCTAATACCTGAAAATGTTTTTGAAAAAAGATATGAAGATCCGATAGCACAGTTCAGATAGGAGGTATAAAACAATAATTTATCGGATTCTGCAAAATTTGATTCTTTCATTTTCCTCAACAGTTTTTTTGCATGTGGTACAAATAACAGATTTCTCTGTAGTGTTTTATCAGTTCTGGCATCAATGTCAATTTCAAAGCAAAACACCTTCAAAAGATATTCAAAGTAATTGTCAATTGATTTTTTATGATCATCCTCAATCAGACCTAAAGCTGCCATTGTGACTTCATGAAAAGTGAGATTTTTAATCATGTTTTTGGTTTGTGACGTATCTAGGGTATCATTTAAATTTTGCCATGAGAATTTAAATTTTGACTTTTTTGCTGTAGTAATATAGCATAAAGAAAACCTTTCGCACTCCGTTATCAGGGAACCTATGTTGTACGTTTTCTTCCTAGCATTACTTTTCGGCATATGGAAATAACAAGCCTCTAAAACAGTTGTGGATACAGATTCGTAACATAAAAAAGGTAATAGCATCATTATTTCCCAAAGTTCCGATCCATACTTTTGCATTATATTACGTTTTACATATCTTAAAGGTAACCGTAGTGAATCTAAAATTCCTTTTTCGTCTTTGTCATAGTATTTATTATCTTCTAAACTATACTCTCGTATTTTTTCTATAGGTTCGAGACTTTTTAAAGTATCTATATAGGCTATCACATTTTTGTCAGGACCATGTAGTAAACACTGCCTTGCACTATGAACAGCAATAGGTAATTTACCAATACAACTTATCAATTTTTCAACAGGATCATCGTCTGCATCTTTCTCTTTAAGAGGATCACTCTTTGCATCTCTCTCTTTATGAGGATAATTTTTTGCATCTTTCTCTTTATGGGGATCAATTTTTGTATTTTTCTCTTCAAGAGGGTCCTTTTTTGCATCTTTCGGAATAACTATCGATAGCAGGCTTCTTATTTCGTCCATTTCCATACCATTAAATTCTATTGATACACTTGTATAGTTTTTTTCAAGCCTTTTATCATAAGTTGTTAGAATCATTTCAAGATTTTTCACTTTGTCGACAAGTGACAACAAGCATTTAAGATTGTTTTCTTCATCCCATTGCACATTGTCAACAAGGAATAGGTAACGAAGTGTGGAACGACATTCATCATTGAGAAATTTTTCAATATTATAACAAAGAATCTTTATCGTTAACTTTGTATTCCCTTCTTGAATCTTCGGGATTTCAGTTATCTTTTTTAATGAATCAAACAGACTGTTTGAATCTGTTGCATTAATTTTTGCAACAACTGAGTAGTTTTGTTTTTCTTGTTGGCAGTGATAATGAGCAGCCTGAGTTTTTCCTGAGCCTGCTATTCCTGTAAAAAAATGATACATATGTTCATAGTAATATGGCAATTATATTCATTTCTAAGGACCTTTTATTGATAATCAGTGCAAAAATACTTATATAGCCGAATAATGTCCTCAAGTAGTTTGCGGACATAATTGTAATTTGCAACACTTTCTGAGAAGATCGTTGAACGTGTTTTCGAAAGGGTCAAATGTAAAACTATGTTACTGCTTGAAACCAGATAGGATGAGGCATGGCCCTCCCGGATACCTTTAGTGGAAGATACCATCAAAGTACCATGGTGACTTCAGTTCTAATTGGACAAGTTGTTTCTGAGAAGATCTTTAAATGTGTTGTCTATATCGACTCATTTCAGAATTTTGTTTAAAACTAAGGAGTATCTCCCTCTTGCATAGCTCTGTCCTTACCTGATTTTTGGCTTTTCTATTTAGATCTTATTGGTATTTTGTTCTCTATAAGTCTTTATATATATTTCGGTATATGGATTTCCAATATTTTGATTTTATCTGCACTGAAGAGACATAAGTTGTCGAAATGCGCATATGCAGAATCCAAATTAACAGCAACTTCGGTATTATGTTATTTATTCAGACCTTACAAAAAAAATTTGCAGGGGTTAAACGAGGTAATAAATACTGCTTAAATCATACCAATACCCCTTTCAAAAAGATGGACAGGGGGTTCTAGTGATAAACGCTTTATTCGTGTTTCTGAGAAAAAGACATAAAATTTAGCAGAATACTTTTTTCTAACTTTTCAGTTTTCTTGTTTGATTTTTATGGCAACCGAAAGCTCCGGCATCCATTGGAACACCTATCAGACCAGCATTTAAAATGATTTGAACAGGGGTTACCCTTATAATCTAGGTAATACATATTGCTAAAATTTAAACGTTTAGAATCCCTCTTTTAAAAAACAGTTGAGACGGGTTCCCCGTATACTAGTAATCTAGTTTAAACATAGTGCTGAAATCTTTGAAAATGTAGTAAAGAATACTCTTTTTCTGAAATTTCATTTTTCTGGTTTGATGTCCATGGCAACTGAAAGCTCTAATATCCGTTACAACCCATATCAAACCACAACTCAAAAACAATTGGCAGGACTCTCCTTTATAATCTAGGTATTACATATATCTAAAATCAAAACATTCAAAGTCCCTCTTCAAAATAAAATTGGCAAGGGTTCCGCTTATAATTCGTTTATACGTACTGCTGAAATCGTAACAAAATTATGTAGCAAAATACTTTTATCCTAACATTTCAGTTTTCTGGTTTTGTTTGCATTGCAACTGATAGCTCCACTATCCATTACAACACATTTCAGACCAAAATTTAAATAAAACTACCCTTAAATACTGTTTAAATCAGGACATGTTTGAAAAAACTGCTATCACTTAAAGAAATCCATGGCTCCTAGGTAAAATCCAAAAAAGTAATTGGTCTTTGTGGGTTTCAGGAAATTGAACGAAATTATCACATATTTCTTAACTCTAAAATTTTATTCTAAGCGACTTTCAGAAATAATGAATTCCTCTCCATATCAAATGTATTACCTCCCTAAGATTCACCCCTTTTCTAAGAGTATTTCTTTCATGTTATCTTATTTTTAAATAAACACATCCACAAAAAGTTTGTTGATGTACATGATTAGAACTGTTTAATGTATAGTAAAAGTTGTAGAAAACTCCTTTATGAACAATAAAACTTTTGCAGCTATTTTTGTAATTAAATCATTTAAAACATGTGATTTTCAAATTTAGGCTTGCATTGGACAATCCATATGTTACAAGGGTTAATTTCCCTTACGCTGCATGTGTTCAAAGTTTAAGATCAAATAATGATTATTGTTATTGTGGTAAAAATCAAGTCAACAGATTTGTCCGCCAATGAAGACGAAACAGTTTGACACAATTCATCCAAAAATATACTATTTGAAGATTGTGAAACGTAATTAAAAATTGAAATTGAATTTGTGTTAAGAAGTGTGTACGTGAAAAGAAGCTCTGAGCATTATTGATAGATATCGCCAACATAAAAGAGTTTGTTTATATAATATGACAAATATGATTCCCAGGCAAAAATTACACTGCTATGATGCTTAACTTCATGTCTATCAGCTTTCATACATCTTTCGCATTGTTGGATTCCCAATGTTTTAATTTCCTCTGCACTGAACACAAGGGCTTGTTACAAAATAATGATAATAAACTTAAAGTGTGTGTGTGTGTGTGTGTGTTTGTTTTTTTTGGGGGGGATAAGGTTTACTTATTCATTTTTTATATTTTGTTTTATGCATTTTTATGCTATCGCCGCTCTTATAATACTGACTTAATTTCTTGACACTACACTGAACTTGGGGTTGGATGCCGAAAAAGGCTACCCATTTTATTTTTTAGTTTGTACCTAAATGCACATCTGGAATTGTGGGATCCTTTGTTTTTGTCCATGATTTAGACGGTGTAACAATACCCGTGTCCACTGTTCTCTACCGAGTAACCTTTCCCAGCAGTTACTGGTATTATTAGTTTATATCAGATAGTATGGCTTCTAATTGACTATATGCAGAGAATAACACATATTTCTTCATTTATTGTTTATTCACTTTTTTACCTTTTCGGGGCCATTTAGGGCGTACTATATGGTGTGAGGTTCCTCACTGTGTCGAAGACCATATGGTGATCCCTAGATGTTTTGTTTTTTGTCGTTTTAACCTGGATATGGGATGTTGTCTCCTTGACATTTACCCCATTTCCTTTCTTTTTCATATTGCTTCCAATTAGAACTTAAATTATGCACTTGCCCTGACATTCCTGCCATTAATCAAAAAAATATTTATTGGTATTTTATTGATTGCTTCAATTTCAAATATTTTATATCGATAAAATAAAAATTGAAAATAAAAATAAATGATCATATTACCATTAAAAAATAGGATTTTTTATAATGGAATGAAAATCAAGTTCCACTGAAAAATCATTTTCTTGTCGTGACATTTTGTTCATATTATGACTCCAACATGCTACATCCTGACGCAATTCCTAGTCACAGTACTTCAAGCCCTTTGATTATTGCAGTTGTCGATCCTGGATGGCTTGAAGTATATTTCCGGGGTAGCAGACGCTTGTTGTTTTGACGAATTTTCTCAATCATTTGAGCATTATGTTATTGAAAAGCATAATGCCATTTTATTTGGAAAGTTTTTGGTCAAATATACGTCAGTATATAACAAGATGCAGTCCCCAAGCAGGAGTCAAAATTTGGGACACAGGAGTAAGCATTGTCAACGCTCTGCTTCAAGGTAAGACTTCATATTTTGACTGGATTCCCTGTAAATGGATTGTATGGATACGTTCGATGAATAAATGCCAGTCCTGAACGTATGCTATGAGCAATGGATGCAGGTCTACAATAGCAACTTGTCGTCGCAATGTCAATGATCCTGGCCATGGATCATGCAATCTTTATTTAAGCAGTTAAAACAACCGTCGCGAAGTAACACATAGCTGCATTTAGTTTGCTGACAAAACCTTCCCTTGCGTCTTTTCTATACTGCATGACTGTGTATAAGTTGTAATTTAGCGTATAAACAAATATACTCAAAATTCTTGCGTAACGATATTGATCCGCTTTATCGTTGTCATGGTTGCATATATTCATTCGTAATTGCTCGGTTATTATCATGACCCTTTTCGATGCAGTGGAATTCCGAATGGATTTATATGTCTTTAGTTTCGTACCTGAATTCCCCAGTAAAACTGTTTTTATTCTGTTTTCTTCATTTCGATTTTACCATCAACATGTTTGAATGGCCATCAAGCTACGTATTCAAATGCTTTATTTTTTACACATATTTTAGAAATCTTCTCTGAAAGATTGATGTGTCCATTTGCGTATATTTCCAAGAACGATAACTCTCGACGCAGGGATTTTTTCAACTCATAGTATTGCGAACAAAATTGCAGTTTCCAAAATATATGGAAGCTTCGCTTCCTATAACTAATCCGAGATTCTGATTATCGCAAAATATTCAACGAATGATCGAACAACGCAGTATTTCACGAATGCGCGTAGCGCATGAATGAATTACAATGTTTTTCGATCATGAGTTGAATATTTTCGATAATCAGAATCTAGGATTAGTTATTGTTTTTATTATATAGATCAGTTCTCGCATATTTAATGGTTTAATTCAAGATTCTTTTCATAAACTACGTTTTCCATGTTAATCCGCTGAGACGTTTACTTAACATCAACGTTGACGACGTCTATTGTAACGTCACTTCCAAGAGTGAAATTATGGAAAATAATTTCACAGTTAATTATCACTTTTATTTCACTGAGAAATTTTAATCTTTCACCGTCCTCTATATAATAAATCATTAATATCGTTGACGAAGGGGTGATCCTGTTTGCCTGATGTAATTTTTTACCATCCTCAGCAGCATGTTTTAACGTTTGATTAAGATTTCAGATGCATATATATATATGAGTTTTAATATCAAAAATTTCATCGTTTTTAAGGTGAGGGAACTATCTTCTTGAAGGTTGGCGCATTTACCACAATTAGGACAATTACATTTTGTTATCCGTTTTGTCCTCTCCGATTCAAATTTGGCACTGGTTAAAAGTTTTTTCAGTAATGTTGGTTATCTTTTACTTTTGATAATTTTTGTATTTTCAAAAATTCTGTGCAATTCTTGTATGAGCAATTTTTTATGTATGACTTTGAAGGCTTCTGTGTTTCTAGGATTATGAGTCGAAACATACGATATTACATCTTATTATTATTGCTTTTGTCGGGGTTGCCATAATTCGGCTAATGTCAATGATTTAGCTTTTTGAATCCCAACAATTTATAACATAAATCTGGTATTTCCGATTTATTGGTATATACTAAAGTTCTTCAATTCTGGTGTCACGTGTATTTTCTTCTGGTATAATTGTGCATATTCCATTCAACGCAGCTAGAAGGTTATTTGTTCTCGTATGTTTCGGGTGACACGAGTCAACTACAAGTTTCGAGTCGGTTGGCTTATAATATACATACGTAGCAAAATTCTTTCTTTTTTTTAATACAAGTATATCTAGAAAGGGTAATTTTTCTTCATTGTATCCCATTATAAAGTAAGTGAGAACCGAACCGTCAATCTAAAAGCGAACAATCCAAGGACAATGGCAACACCAGAAACAAAAAAGGCAGAAAAAAACAAAGACACAACATGGGTACAGCACAGAAAAGAAAAATGAAGACTCTCACTCACAACACGGACCCAATATAATTTGATTTGATTGCTGATATTATTGAGAACAGTTTTGAATTCAGTGAGTTTGTACAAGTTAAATTCCCATAAAGATACACTGGTGATGTTCTTTTAATTAATAATTTATCAGTTTTTCAAATTGATTCTATCAATATATCCTGCAAAGTAAGGGATAAAGGAAACAACAAAAAAAATACTAGATCTACGTCTGTTTTGGACTTACTTCTCAAATCTGACGAAAATGGTCATCTCAGCTCTAACATTTACGACAAAAGGGACTACTTCATTTCAAAATTATCAATATTCCCAACATCGACAGTAATATTCCAACTTCTCCTGCTTATGAAGTATATGTTTCACAGACGCCAATTACGCAGATTTCTTCATTGGGTAAAGTATTTCCGTGTCCGCCTTATTAATCAAGCTTTGAAAATTTCCATCTCAAACGATCACTTAATAAGTTCTTTAATCAGTCCCTTGCAGAAAAAAAAGTTCGGGTCGAACTGTGATTCTAGATTTTTTAATTGCCCCTGGGATCATTATTTCTTTTCATTGCCAAAAATCTTTCAATAGCAATTGCTATTGAGTTGCTTCCTGATACTACAATAGTGGAAGGGGAGGTTTTGCGTGTCATAAAACCCGGTTTTACCCACCATTTCTTTCGACATTCCTGAACCAAAATCAGGACCATTTTGGTTGACAATTTTCCGGTGGTTTTGCCCTTTGTATTTCGGCTCTTGAATTTGTCAAACGGTAATTTTTGTTTTTACTCTCATTTTTATGTGAACATATCACGTCACATTCACATATCATGCGGAATATATACATTGTATGATTAACAATGTTATTAAATTTATGTGTAAATATGATTTTTTAACAATAACCTACCTCGCAAAATAACAAGGCGATTACCGCTGTGGAATGCTTTTCTCATTTCATCTAGTTGCTTCGTTTTCACGAAACAATTCACAACCTCCATATCTTCGCACTGATTGAGTATATCTAGGAAAAAAACGATTTTTTTATTGTGATACTCTGGATTTGCAATTTGAATACATGTACTCCAACTTGAATTATTAATACCATATATCGATATAGTCTATCGTTTATCATGCATTCTACGAAGAATCCACTACTTATTGATAGGAAATTTGGCTGCGAAGTAAAATCTAAAATTAAAAAAAAAACACTGGAAAGGAAAGATTGTGTTCTAATATTGCTGTTACGAGACGTATTGTCGCCATTACACATAATGTCAACGGCAATATACGCCGGGACAACAAAGTGTCATGACATGCTATTTTTGTCAATATGTTGAAAACGGATATTGCAATTGTAAAAAGGGAACATTTGCAAGAGGAAAAAAAGTGGCAGTTTTTTTCTGTGTCAGAACTTGTAGCAATTATAAGATGCAACAAAATATTACTTTTGTTGGGCTATTCACTTGCATCTTGACTGTGACATGTGATTTCCGGGTATAAGGTATCAAATGATGTCCCTATGCTCTTGATCCAAGCTTTCAATTAAACAGCGCAATTGGATTTCATAACGAACAGGGGATTTTTTGCCAATATATTCATATCTAAATAACTCTAAGACTTTCGGCGATCGTTTTGTATTGAACATGTCCGTCGCTAACTTCAACTCAACTTAGAATTGTTTTTAAATTAGCACAAAACGTAATTATGGTTTTATTATGCATTAGTGGGCTGCATACATCAATAAAAAACACAAAATTTAAGTGAGCTTAATTAAAAGTAAATAAGGGGAATAATATCGACTTAGAAAATAAAGTTTACTAACTGAAGACATGGTCTCCAACAGACAATCGGGATACCAATGGGGACTAATTGTGAGCCACTTCTGGCAGATTTGCTTTTATATTCATATAAACCAAGGTCATACAAGAGCAAGTCCAGAAGAAAGATAAAAATCTGGTTGGGTCATTAATTTCAGTTTCCGTTACATAGATGATGTTTTATCTTTAAACAATCCTCGATTTAAGGATTATCTACATCTCATTTACCCAAATGAACTCTACATAAAAGAGACAACTGATACACTTACATCAGAATCATTACCACTCGCTACAGAAAACTAGAGTTTATTGCACGAAACCAAGGTTTCCCATCGGAAAACACGGGTTTCCTGAGGAAAACCAGTTTTTGTGTAGAAAAGTTTAGTTTTAGAAACTCTTTAGATTCTGGGCTTTTGGGCCAAATAAAACTAGTTCAACCCCCGCCGCAGCAGGTTTGCGCCTGTCCTAAGTCAGGAAATTTATAAAGCCTTTGTGTGTCTTGTCTGGTTTCTAGTTAGTTTACTTTATGTCTATAGGAGTCTAGGATGATGTTTATTTCGCTGAACTTGATTACTCTTTATTTAGGGGCCGACTGCGACTCGCCGTTGGGTGTGGGGTTTCATCACCGTTTATTGAAGATCTTATGGTGGCTTTGAGTTGTTATAACTCCCCTTTTGGTCGTTGTCTTTTTGACATATTCCCCGTTTCCCTTCTTTTTTCTATTTGTATTCACTTCAAACCTAAAAATCACATTTGCTGTATCACGTACAAAATTGATATACAAGTATTTTTGTGGCTGCAACATTTGAATTGAACAGTGCACACTTAAAAACATACGGAAAGCATCGGACACTGTTTAATTGCTACTAATTTTATACAGTTTAAAATTTAGTTGTAAAGGAAGCTTCTCTTGTTGAGAAAAATTCTTGAAGGGAGTATGACTCCTCAAAAATTTTGTAATCGGAATGAAAATTCTTGGCTTTTGTTTCGGAGAGCTTTGTAAATAGGAAAACATATGCAAGAAATTTTCAAAATCCATGCAAAAATTATGATATATGACGTTAAAACTTTGGCGACAAACGGATATCTCTAAAAATAGAATAAAGAAGATAACAGGAAACACTTACAATGGCCGAAAAACATAGTCACATGCCAGAATATACCAAGGAACTGCACAATAAAAACACAAAAGACATACGTAATCAACGATAGGAACTCGGGACAGCCGGACTTGGTACCGACACTAGCAAAAGCTAGCGGTAGGGTAAAACCGATTTATGGGTATTCAAACCTCCCCCTTTTCTTTCCCGTTTCCCTATAGTATAATAAACGTACGAATAAAACCCAAAACAGACTACTACATGATCACAATCTTGAAACGGAAAGGGGGACAAAACGTAATTTTGAAAAATAGGTCAAGGAGTGCTCGTCGCTAAACTGCCGGCTAGCTCAAGGAACCTAGTCTGCTGGTAAACACTGTCGCACTACGGAAGAAAATCCCAGATGGATTTGGTAAAGAATCATCATGTATTTCAGTAGACATCAGCCTTTATTCATTTTCTATTAGCTTCTAATATACCTTAAAAAAGTTGAAAATTTTATTGGAAGTTGATAAAAGTTAGTACCTTGTCTGTTTTATGCATTATTAAGTGATCTATGACCAATTGATAAATTCTAGGATATAGAATGCTTCTGAACACTGAAGCTCATGCTCCCTAAAGTATTTGAGGGGTTTTTAATTGATAAACAATAAACTTACTGGATTGCTTATCTCTAACTGTTTGTGACACATATATCACGTTAGGGTTGTATATAAAATTAAGTAGTAATTAATTATTACCTGTTTTGATATAGAAAAGATAACAGGAAACACTTACAATGGCCAAAAACTACAATCACATGCCACAATCTACTAGAGAACTGCACAGGAAAAACAATAAAAAGACGAAAGACACACGTAGACAACGATAGGAACTTAGGATAGCCGGACTTGGTACCGGTATTAGAGCTAAAGCCTGGCGGTGGGTTAAACAGATTTATTGGTTCCCAACCCTCCCCTCTCTCTATCCCGTTTCCCTATAGTATAATAAAAATAAACATAAAACACAATACAGGTAGACTACTTACTCCAAGACCACAATCTTGAGAAAGAAAGAATAGGACAAAACTTAATTTAGAAAGATGGGTCGAGGAGTGCTCGCCGCTAAACTGCAGGCTAGCTCAAAGAGCCTAGTCTGCTGGTAGAACCATCGTACTACGGGAGAAAAATCAAATTCAAAATTTCAAGAAGGGTTTGGTAAAGAATCATCATGGATTTTAGTCTGATTAGTGCTGACATTGCTATACAGGGGTGAAGCTTTATCATCGGAATCGGGGGTATTCTGTGATGTATGCACTGTACTATCGACATGTCTGTAAAGAACTGTAGTTTGGGCGTCTGAAGTAAACATACTGTCATTTTGCGATTTGTCCGTGTGTAGCTCTACATGGATTCCAACAGGTGTAAGTTCCTCTGGTTTTGAGTCTGACTGTGCATTTGAATCACGTCCAGTCTGGTTCACGTTTGGTGTATTAGTTTCTTGACCAGTCATACTTGTAGTAGCTCTGACTGCCTCTGCTTTTCTAGAGGTCACAACTTTTGCTTTGACTGCTTTTGCTGTTGCACTTGTACTGATCATAGCTGAAATTATATAAAATATTAGACAAATTGTGTCCAGCTTTTTCTCAACAATATACGGTGGAGGCCGGGGTCATTATCCGGAATTTCTGTTTGTCCGTCTTTTGCATCTGTCATATCGTCACAATTAACAACCGGTTGAATTGAAAATATGCTGTCATGACGTCCATCTGTTACTCTTACCTTTAACTTTTGTATGTTATGATCGCCTTAGCTTAAATGCTTATCAAGAGGAATGAACGTTGTGACGTTATATGGGACATTTGTTCAGCAATTTGCTTTCAATGAATCATAAGTGAATATGGGCATAAAACTGAGCTGGCTGTTTTCCATAAGATGGTAATTGTTTACCTGACGCAGTGTTCCAATTATTGACAGCAAACAATTGATCCATAACTCTTGTATCGACCGGAAAGGAAATATTCCGGATTTCATCTAATCTGTTTCGGAATTTATCTAAAACTTACATTAAAACATGCCTTTTTCGTTGCGTAAATATATATTACATATTTGCGAATGTGTACGCTTATACAAGATTCTATAATAATAATTAATTTTTATTCATGCTTAGGTAATCTTTCCTGAGTAATGTAGAGGTGGTCAGGTGGTATTCATTATGTTATATTTTTATCGGGCAACATTACAATATTGACTGGTACCAATTTCTGTGGTATTGACTTGTTTTTATTGTACTTAGAATACATATTTTTCTAAATAACTTAAAATCTAAATGTAAATGTAAATATTATAAACTATCGTGTTTTCAAAACTGAAACGTTTAGTATTTTTTTATTTATTCCGGCAATTTGCTAAAAGAATTTGATTTCCACTTTATGATATATAAAGCGATTGCATGCATTCAAAACATGCCATTGTTTAATGCATCGTTATTAATGAAGAGGTATTTCACCCAAAATTTTGTTAACACTGGACATCGATTACATAAAACAATGTAAACAAGAGGCTCTCAAGAGCCTGTATCGCTCACCTGGGACCTGCAGCACTACAATTCAAAATTGATGGTTCGTCTTTGGTGGTGTATGTACATAAGAATCAGAAACTTTTTTCTAAAATTGAATTAAAATTGTTCAAGCAGTTTCAGAGAAAATTTTTGAATGCAGTTTCCAAACTTAAGGGACTAAGTTAATCTACGTAACCTGCTGGCAGCTACTTAACATAAAACTTTGAAGAGGGTCACATAAGGACTATCATATCAAAATTCTACTGAAATTGTTCAAGCAGTCTCAGAGGAGAAGATCTTTTTATGCATTTCCCACTGGGTCCAATGTTACATTATGTTTTGCTACTGGTGGCCATGTCGGAAGACGGAACAGCACCAAAGTAACAAGCTTGGTCAAATCAAAATCTCACAAGTTTCATTTATGCAATGTTTAAATTGAATCCATTCAATGGTTTTCCATGATATCTTTGTATGCATTTCCCCATTGCTGGCAGCCATGTTGGATGATGGATCAGAACTGAAGTAACAACACTTGGTCAGCTTCTCATAAGCAAAGTTTGGATTACGCAGTTCTCTAGAAGATCTTTTGTTAACTTAAGTTCACAGCTGGTGACACTTGGTCAGCACTTGACAGGCATCATTCATGTCATGTTTGATTTAAATCCATTTAGCAGTTCTCTAGAAGATCTTTGTGTGCATTTCCCATAGGGTCCAATGCTGTCCGCATGTAAGACGACAGACTGGCACCAAAGTAATAACACTTGGTCAGCACCTCATAAACATCATTCATGCCATGTTTGGTTCAAATCCATTCAGTGGTTCTAAAGTAAAAGTTCTTTGTATGCATTTTCCCATAGGGTCTAATGTTAAAATTAAGATCCCCGCTGGCGTCCATGTTGGATGATGGATCGGCACTAAAGTAACAACACTTCGTCAGCACCTCATAAGCATCATTCATACCAAGTTTCGTTCAAATCCATTCAGTGGTTCTCAAGAAGAAGCTCTTTGTATGAATTTACCCATTAGGTCAAATGGTAAACTAAGTTCCCCGCTGGCGGCCATCTTGGAAGCGGTTGGAAAACTCAATAAAATATAGTCCTTAACATGCTGAACATTTTTGCATTTTAAACTTGACCTCTATCTCAAAGCTTTTTGAAATATAGGACATAAAGTAAAAAATCACGAAAAATTTGACCAATAAAGGACCACAACTCTTATATAGGTACTTGAATTTTCTTCAAAATATCCATTTGGGTAGATCTTAACATGCTGAACATTTTTGCATTTTAAACTTAACCTCTATCTGTTAAAGTTTTTTCAATAAAAAATAAAAAACATCAAAGTTTTGAAAATTTTACGGAAAAAGGGCTATAACTCTTAGACGGGTTGTCAGATTTTCTTCAGAATTTCAGCATGGGTAGATCTTCTCATGCTGATCATTTTTATCCCATGTCAGATTTTTGATATCTGTAACGGTTTTTGAGTTATTTGCCAAAAACTGTAATTTACCCCTATGTTTTATTTTTAGTAACGGCAGCCATGTTGTTTGACCTAAGACATACAAAATAACAAATTTGAAACTAGATACCCTAGTGATGATTCAGTTAAAGTTTGGTTCCATTTGACCCAGTGGTTTCAGAGGAGAAGATTTTTGAAAGTGAGCTAACGACGGATGGACGACGGACGACGGACGGACGGACGGACGACGGACGCCAAGTGATGGCAAAAGCTCACCCTGGGATAGCCAGGTGAGCTAAAAATGTAAACACAACAGTTCCTAAATAAATACACCGTATATAACACGATATAGAGCGGCATGTAATCGGCTTTTGGTGAGTCATTACCCATGTGTCCGAATAGCTATCCCTTGGAGGGGCGGACAGGGGGGTTGGCAATTCCCATTTCCCTCCCCCTAGACTCCCTTATCTCCCGCCTCCCGACCAAAAATTTTTTCTACTCCCGCTTTTCCGTCTCTCCATTCTCCCGGTTGCAGCCCCTTTAACTCCCGGTTCCCTCCCCATTAACTCCCGGTTCCCGCCCCATTAACTCCCGGTTCCCGTCCCCTTTACTCCCGGGTTCCCGATCCCCCTGTCCACCCCCTCCCCTTTGGCAGTCTTTACCTTGTATAAATCTCTTGGTGCAGAAACTAAATTGACAGTAACTTCGGTATTTTGTGACTTATATACGTAACAATTCGGGTCTATTAAAGGAACTTGGTGGGGTAGAATTTAAGATGTGAAAAGCAATATCGCATCATCACTGAAGAGTTTGACTCTAAACTTTTGAAGGTCACATCGGTAGGCAAACTCAAATTTCGGTCTAGGCTTTAAGTCACCTACGCTACAAGTATTTTTAGACCAGCCTAACCGACAGTCACCTCTATTTAACTGTGTTCACAGAGGCCGATCAGTGTTCTATTTCAATATTGTATTGTACATCCATTGCATTCAAAATCTTGTAAAGTCGAACTTCGATGGCTAGAACTCCAAAGGGACTGATGTTCGCGCTAGAGGGCGTCCTAGACGTCAGGGTCGAATTAATGTTTAAACTTGAACAGATTGAAAACAACTCGTATAAAGTCAACAGACTTTACCCATTTAGTTTTTTTGACTAATTTTCTTGAGAAGGAGGCTTTGAATGTTTGCGATTCTAGTGTATTCTACTAATGTAATATCTAATTACTTCTTTTCTTTTTTTTTACAGAAATTTGATTATCGCAATCATCAAATATTTTGTTTCTCTCTTCGCCTCGAGCTTAAACATTTTCACCCCAAAATCAAGGGTTAAGCTTCAACAAAGTTCAACTGACTAAAAGCTAGTGTTGCTAAGGAAATAATTGCCAATAGGAATACAAAACTGGCCTGAAATAATATCCGTTGTTGACACAACAGCGTCCGTTCTGAAATGGCTGTATGACAATCGTTTTAAACTAATAGGACTACTTGCAGTTTAAACACCATTTTAAGTTTTCAACATATTTTATGAAACGGGAAGAATGGAGACCTGATCCTTAAAATCTTATAAGACACGAAATACAACAGATGGACATGTGATTTTATAGAGCCAATGGAATGTTTTAGAAAATATGAAATCATTATGATATTATGGTAAGTAATAGGTGGAAAGTTTTTCTAGAAAAAAATTAACCACCCCAGTAACAATCATACCATTAGTACACCTCTTCGTAGACAAAAAGAAGAATACCGGATACGTAAATTAGGAACTGCAATACCATATGGTTGCAATGACAAAATTGATAGTATAGGTAATCTATCTAGCCCTAAATGCAACGATATAAATGTGATGAGTATTTTTGATAACAATCCTAGACGTAAACGAAGTCATGGTCATCGCCATTATACATCGCCAAGTCTTCATGATGTATCTATTAAAGATCTACTTCCTTTTGTTTGCAAACCTCTAGGACTGCATCACATTCGCACAAAACTTTACTCGTTGCCACTTACTAAATTGAATGAACTGTATAAAGAATCTTTAGAAAATTCTGTTACTGACCCATCCTCATCTTTATACAAATTAGACGCAGTTATCCTTGATATTGGTCAACACAGATTATTCAAACCTGTTAAAGATCACGTAAATGTAGAAGGACGCCGTCCGTTTCTACCAATAAAGTTTGCTAATAAAGGTTTGGATGCCATCAACCTTGCCAATATACTGCATCACAAAAATGTAAAAAACAAAATACCTCCATATTTTAAGGACACATCAGTTTCAATCATCTCATATACCTATACTTCACCAATAGCATCTAAAATTTTCAACCATAAACGCGTATTGCAAAGCCTTACCACCGAAGACCGCAAGTCTAAACCACCCGATTGTTCATGTTTAAATTCACCTTACAGATATAGTCCCTGTGGTCACGTCATAACGGGAGACTTGAACATCATCGAAAACCCGTCTCTCCGTGATATCCTTGCAAAGGGACCAAAATTCCGCGAACCACGATCTATCAAAATTTTAAACTCCTTATGAATGCTGTAGAGGACTATGCCAGAAAATGGATTAAACGTGAACAAGATGAAGACCTTGATTCTCTTTCGGAGTGGATTAAGGCTGTGAGGTCCATGATTCTTAAACGAATTAGTCATCTACGAGGGTCAATGAGAACCTAAGCATCATCCATTTTCCAAAATGCCGATGTTGCAAGATACTTGTCCTCCATTCATGACAAATATGCTGTTGTTCCAGCAGATAAGGCCCCTAACAACATCATTTTCATATGTAAAAATCATTATATCGAATGTTTAAAGAAGGAATTAGGCATTGGTAACTCCCAGGGCAATCCAACCTACATAGCTACTACTCTGTCTAAGGAGGAGATATTACAGATTGCTTTCCTTTGGGATTTCAACCAAAGAGGAAGACACCGATCTCCCTTCCTTATACTGGGTACCAAAATTACACAAATGCCCATAAAACAACGGTACATCGCTGGATCTGCAAAATGTTCCACAAAACCTCTTTCTGAGCTTTTAACCTCCATTTTGACAGCCGTAAAAGAGGGCCTTCAAAAATACTGTGATACTAGCTTTTCAAGAAGTGGTGTAAATGAAATGTGGATATTAAAAAACTCTAAAGATCTGCTTGACATCCTAAGATCAAGATCATTATCGCATTGTAACAGCATTAAAACTTTTGACTTCTTTATACTACCACTCCTCATGAACAACTGAAATCGCGACTGAAAGACATAATTCATAGATGTTTCTCCTATAAGAATGGAGAACGAAGATATAAGTACATTGTCATAGGCAGAGAACAGGCATACTTTGTGAAATACGACTCAGAATCACAGAAAAAATACACGGAGGAAGAAGTGATTAAAATTGTAGAGTTTCTGATTAACAATATATTTGTCCAGTTTGGAGGATTTGTTTTTCAACAGACAATCGGAATTCCAATAGGCACGAACTGTGCACCTCTTTTAGCCGATCTGTTTCTCCACTCTTATGAGGCAGAATTCATTGAAGGGCTTCTTCAAAATAAAGACAAAAAACTAGCCCAAATTTCAGCTTCCGTTATATAGATGATATCTTATCACTAAACAACCCTCGCTTTGGTGATTTTCTTCATCTCATTTATCCAAAAGAGCTTGAAATTAAGGATACTACAGATACTTCCACATAGGTCTCGTTCCTTGACCTTCATCTTGAAATTGACAACAGAGGTACATTACAAACTAGGTTGTACGACAAACGCGATGACTTCACTTTTCCAATAGTAAACTTCCCTCTTCTTTGTGGCAACATTCCAAAAGCACCAGCAGTTTACATCTCAGAACTCATTCGCTATTCAAGGGCTTGTGGTCGATACAGCGACTTCCTGGATAGATCCCAGTTGCTTGCAAATAGACTACTTAAGCAAGGGTACGTTACTAAAAACTTACAGACATCACTACAGAAGTTTTACGGCCGACATCACGATCTTGTCGATCGTTACGGGATATCTGTTTCCCAGATGACAACAGATCTTTCCCTCTACAACTAAAGGTTGTTTTTACTCTATCGGATTTGACTTTACTACCGGAGTTGACATGTTCAACACGGCGGGTGTCTTATAGGAAGCAGGAGATGCTTACTCTACCGGTACACCTGATTCACCCATGGTTTTTATTGGGTCCGTGTTGTTCATCTCTATGTGTGTCTTCATTTTTTCTTTTTTGTCCCGTTCTCAAGTGGTGTCCTTGTTTCTTAGTGTTTCCTATGTTGCCTTTGTCCATGGATTGTTCGTTCTTTGACTGACGGTTCGGTTCTCACTTACTTATATGCATCGGAAGATGCTTTTACTGATATTGAAAGTGATTTTCACAAATTTAATAAAAGTACAAATATAATATGTTTAGCTGGAGATTTAATGCGAGAGCGGGTACTTTACCCGATTTTATTGAGAATAATACAGTAGATAACTTCTTTACTGAATATGTATTAGATGAGAATCAATGTTTTAGATAATTTATCAATCAATAGATCAAGAAATAGTATTGATAGTGTAGTCAATACTTATGGAAGAAAATTACTAGACTTTTGTAAGAATAATAATGTGTTTTTATTTAATGGTAGAGTTGGTAAAGATATCATAAGAAAACAAACATGTATTAGTGGATGTGTTATTGATTATATTTCAGGTACAAGTGATTTGTCGAAAATAGTTTAAAATTTTGAAATATTAGAATTTAGTAAACTTTTTTCTAATGTTCACTCACCTTTAACTTTATCTATTAGAGTTAATGAGTCTGTTGATCATAATGAGACAACAAGATGTGAAAATGTTAATAAAATAAAACCATGGAAGATTGAAAAGTCTTCAGAATTTAAATCAAATATTAAAGGAGATAAACTACAAAATATTGCTGAAAATTTATCAGAATTAAAAAATGACAGTCAAAATTTGCAGAATATACATATTGATCTCGTAGTTGATGATATTTGTTCTTTATTAATGAAGACGGCAAAAGAATCTTTCGGGTTGATGGTACTAACCAAAACTCCCCAAAGATGCAACCTAATAAACTGTGGTTTAATTCAGATCGTCGAAAGGCAAGAAAAAATTTTAGAAGATCTAAAAGATTATACAAGCATTATCGTTCTAGTCTTTTGAAACATAGACTCAAACATGCAGAGATACACTATAATAAAACTATGGACAAAAGTATAATTGATTTTAATAGAAAAAACATGTACATAAATGAAAAACCTAAGAACAAGGAATCCTAAAGAGTTTTGGAAGTTTTTTAATCGTGGTAAAAAAAGAGAAAATACAAATATTTCTTTACAAACTTTATTTGAATTTTTTTAAGAACTCAATCAAAATAAATATGACAAAAATGATTACTTTGTTATCCCTAATGATATTGATAATGAAAAAGAAAACGATACTTTAAATGGTAAAATTACTATGAATGAAGTCGTTAAAGCTGTGAAGGCGTCAAAAAATAACAAGTCCCCCGGTATAGATAATGTAATAAACGAGTACATAGCAGGATCATTAGAAAGTATGATCAATATATATGTTGACTTATTTAATCTGATTTTTGAAGGTGGTATTTTACCTGAGAAATGGTTGATTGGTTTTATTGTCCCGATATATAAGAATAAAGGCGATAAACTGGATCCCAAAAATTATAGACTAATTTCGTTATTATCTAGCCTCTGGAAAATCTTTACATCAATTTTGAACAATAGACTTAATACTTTTATCAATGAATTTGTTATTTTAAATGAAAACGAAGCTGATATTCAACTTGTGATCACATTTTTGCTTTACATGCCTTGTTTGAATTATTTAGTTTTAGAAAGAAAAGTTATATTGCGCATTTGTAGATTTTCAAAAAGCCTTTGATTTTGTCCATAGAAATTCTTTATTTCACAAACTAGTAAAAGAGAATATAAAAGGTAAATTTTTACAAATCGTACAAAATATGATGACAATGTAAAATCTTGTGTAAGACATCATAATGAAATTTCAGACATTTTCGTTAGTGAAATAGGCGTAAGACAAGGAGAAAATCTTTCTCCTGTGCTTTTCTCTCTATATCTTAACGACCTACAAAGTTATCTTGAAAGAATTAATTGAGAGGTGTAGAAACAATTAGCAAAGACATTGAAAATGAATTACTCCTTTATTTCAAAATTGTGTTGTTTTTATATGCAGACGACACTATTCTCTTATCAGAATCTAGGGAAGATCTTCAATTAATGTTAGACTCTTTTTCCACTTATTGTGAAAAATGGAAACTGAAAGTAAATGTTGACAAGACAAAAGTGTTAATCTTTTCTAAAGGGGGGATGCCTAACTTATCCTTTTTTATTAATAACCAAAAAATTGAAATTGTGAAAACATATAAATATTTGGGAGTCTTCTTTGCCAGTAGTAGGTCATTCTTTACTACGAGAAAATATTTAAAGGAACAAGGGATAAAGGCAATGTCTGATTTAATTAAAAAATGTCGAAAAAGCCATTTATCAATAGAATGTCAGTAACATATGTTTGACAGATCTAAAATACCGATTTTATTATATGGATAAGAAATATGGGCATTTGAAAATTTAGATATATAAGAAATTGTACATCTTCATTTTTGTAAATTAATTCTTCGTTTAAAAAAGTCTACTCCAAATTTTATAGTCTATGGAGAGCTAGGACGCTTTCCTATTGTTGTATCAGCTAACGTTCGAATGATAAATTTTTGGTGCAAACTTTTTAACGGGAACAAGAGTGGACCCTAATAGATGTCTCGCCCGTCCCTGCTTGTCGCTAAAACAGTCATGTACTACTCAAGAGCAACCTACAAGCCAAATATTATTACCATACCACTTACAGTAATTAAGAAACTATTCTCATCAGAAACACCCAACTTTGTTCACTAGACCATGAAATTGAGGTCAAGGTCAAAAGCCATATGGCAGACTGACATGTAAAAACCAAAACCGAGCCATATGCCAAATGTCATTGACCTACAGCTTGTAGTTATTGAGAAACAGACTTAGCAAAAAAACTTAACCTGGTCACTGGACCGTGAAATTGAGGTCAAGGTCAAATGCCATTTGGCAGACTGACATGTACTAACCAAGACCAAGCTATATACCAAATATCATTGACATATGGCTTGTAGTTATTGAGAAACAGACTTAAGCAAAAAACTTAACCTGGTCACTGGACCTTGAAATTGAGGTCAAGGTCAAAAGCCATATGGCAGACTGACATGTTCTAACCAAGACCAAGCTATATACCAAATATCATAGACCTATGGCTTGTAGTTATTGAGAAACAGATTTAAGCAAAAAACTTAACCTGGTCACTAGACCGTGAAAATGAGGTCAAGGTCAAAAGCCATATGGCAGACTGACATGTACTAAACAAGACCAAGCTATATACCAAATATCATTGACCTATGGCTTGTAGTTATTGAGAAACAGACTTAAGCAAAAAAACTTAACCTGGTCACTGGACCGTGAAATTGGGGTCAAGGTCAAAAGCCATATAGCAGACTGACATGTACTAACCAAGACCAAGCTCCATACCAAATATCATTGACTTCTAGCTTGTAGTTATTGAGAAATGGACTTCAGCAAAAAAACTTAACCTGGTCACTGGACCGCGAAATATAGGTCAAGGTCACATGATTTTTGGTCCGACAGATAGGGTTTGCCGTAAGCTACCTATGGACCAAATATAAAGTTCCTACATCAAAGGCTTCTATATAATAACTTGAGTTTACGCCGACGCCGCCGTCGCCGTCATATTTTGCACGCCTATGTCTCGCTTTCCCCGACTTTCGTCGCGGGCGAGACAATGATGAAAAGATATCTTCTTATTTATACAAACTGCTTTTATTGTAATATTAATCTTATGGATATGAAAGTAAATGGCTATTATTTATTAAAGGTATATTAGATAATTGTGGCATGTCTAACGTTTGGGAAAACCCACAACTATATAACTCTGATTGGATAGTGATGAGTGTTGAACAACGCCTTAAGGATCAGTTTGTCCAATCATAGTCAGCTGATATATATTCCTCCCCTATAGCCCTTTGTTATAGAATTTTTAAGACTGATTTTTGTTTTGAAAAATATATCTCTATTCTTTCTCATAATCTCGTGTATTTTTTATGTAAATTTCGATGTGGGAGTCACCGTTTTCCCGTGGTGTCGGGAAGATGCCAGAATGTACCTCGAGAAGATAGATTGTGTCATCTTTGTGATTCGCGGTGCATCGGTGACGAATTTCATTATATTATGGATTGTAAAGAGTTCATTGTCGAGCGTAAAAGGTTTTTGCCTAGATATTGCTGGAAAAACAGTAATATTATCAAATTTAACACACTTTTTACGAGTTTAAATTTGGTTCAACTACAAAAACTTGCTAAATTTATAAGGATTATATTTACGAGGGTCGTCCCTCCTGGTTAAATAAGAAATAAGTAATTATTAATATTTCATTTTGATACACACATGTGCAAATACTGTACTATTGTAATGATATATATATGAATTTATTATTATATATTCTCTATAACGATGTATATATTGTTTTTTAGAATAAAGTTATTCGTATTCGTATTTGGTTAGATATTTGAAATAATATTTAAAATAAACAGAGAGGAAATATGAAATACGAGCACGATAGCGTGAAGGTAGTTGCCAACAAATTACACTGTATGCTGTGTAATAATAGAGATTTCTCGATAACTGACGAACGAACGTAACTTTCCCTAACACTACAAAAGAAATCAAAATTACGAAAGAATTTTGAAAGGGAGAAATCATTATTTTAGTTCTGTATTAATTCAGCAATTAGGTTCGTTCTGTCCTCCACCAAGGTCTAGCGACTATTCATACACAATATGATACCAACTCGGTGTATTTGGGACGTTGGAACTGTTGGTGTGGTTGAGACGAGCGTATAGGAACTTAATATTGTATAGACGGATCATTTTCCAATGTATCTGGCAATATTTGTTTCGACAATGGTTTTGGGAACAATATTTTTTTGTATCACGAGTTTAAAGGTTGGGATCTAAAGCGATAGGGTTGTCCGTGTGTTCATGTGTCCATTTGTGCGCCCCTCAGGGTACCCATTTCTTTTGAACCAATAATGTAGATGTGAACCCCCTGTTTCAAAATTCGATTTGATAAATTTTGGGTCTCCCGTAGCCATTACACTATGATTACAATGGGTATCCATCTCTTATCCTCTAGGCAGGCAGTGCCACTAAAAAGATTTTCAAGAAACTTGAACACAGTCTTTGTGACATAATGTAGATTAGGTTTAGAAATTGATTTGATGTGATACACCGACAAACGCATACCGAAGAAAAATAGCCGGGGAAAAAAGGGAAAATTCAAAATTCAAAAATACTTAAATTTCAGACATAAAATAGGGGAGGTATATATAAGTGAGCTTTGCTCGCAGTTTTTTTCTAGTTTAGCTAAGAACATTTGATATAACAGAACCTACTGCCTAGTAAAATGTTTATTTGCCTTTCAAATTTGCCTGATCTGATTGTTATTGACTCAAATTTTTAACCCGGTATCAATTGCATCTGTGTTCGATTTTTAACAATGACTGACCTTGTGTATTTTATTTTTAACAGGCATGTTAATGTAGCAATCAAACAAACATTCGACCACTGTCGTTAATTGCATTTCATATGAAATAAAATTGTTTTGCATTTACATTTTCAACCTTCACACGACGTTATTGCACATTTTCTTGATATTTTCCAATTTGCAAATTTTGAATCGTGACGTCCATTATTTTTCGTAATTATAAGAATATTAGACTGCTCAAAAAATACATACAATAAAATTCTATAGCAATATTTACATGTACAAGATTTCAAGAGAATGTGTATTACAGGTGGCTGTAAAAATACCCTGGTATGTAAAGACGAATCTTTTAAGCCAAATAAGCTCCGTTTACATGCACAAAACACCGGTACATCCAGCCCTCGAAATAATGGAATCCAGAACAAGAGGCTCTCAAGAGCCTGTATCGCTCACCTGGGCCATTGCTGACAAATACAGTCAAAAATAATAATACCAATGTTGAATGCCAATCTTGAATCTGTTCAGACAAGCCAGACANTGAGACCGGTTTGTATCCGCCAAATTCGGAATTTGCACAAGTATTTAAATTTACAGGTGTGAAAAACCAAATATTGTAATTGAATTCCATTATTTTAGTCTAACAAGCCAATTTGAAGCGGCAAAATTGGTACAAAACATATGTAAACATTGAAATTTCTAAAGATTCGAAATTTCTGGGAAAAATATAGTATAATAAATCTTGGATGTATATACTTATTTTCATTTTTTCCTATGGGTAGGTAAATACGAGCACACATTTTCACCTGCCCCTGAGATCGTGCAAAACGGAAAGAGATCCCACAAAACTCGAATGTGGTCCAAAAATTAAAATCTGTTGAGGGAACAACCATTTGATTTTCGGGGTGGGGGGGCTTGGGCGATTTTGCCTAGAAAGTTACCGATTTTTATGATAATCTCGAACATAATATTTATTTTCACCAAGTGGATGCAACAAAAAAATTCTTCAAATCAAAATTGAATCATTTATTTCCATGACAAGTACGATTAGAAAATTTATTTATTTTCATTAGCACCGAGATTAAATTATTTATTTTTTAAATCGTCCACCCCCACCAACGAAAATCAAATGGAACGAATATTTAAACAAAAAATACAACAATACGTCATAATTTGTCAAAATAAAGTAAAATTTTGAAAAAAAAACTCTTAGCCAGTTTTTGTCCAAAGTCGTGTTTATGTGTTTCTATGTTATACATATCTTGACAAAACATGGATACTCTCTGTAGTTTATTTACTCTAATTGTCAAAACAAAAAGTCCTTGAGAACCTTTGTAAAGTACCTTTGTAAAATTAAATTGAAG
This sequence comes from Modiolus philippinarum, assembly GCA_002080025.1. NCBI lineage: Eukaryota > Metazoa > Mollusca > Bivalvia > Mytilida > Modiolidae > Modiolus > Modiolus philippinarum. The sequence continues at coordinate 50,159 of MJUU01043859.1, read as the reverse complement.
CGGCTATTGTTTTTTCATTTAAAATGGAGCTAAATTCTGGGACCAAAGGATGGCCTAATCGTACCTCGTCTCGTCTTCTGCTTCCCTAGTTTAATTTACACCATGTGTGCATTCAGATACAGTTTTTGTCCATTGGTGCAAATGTAACCGGGAAATATTTGGACATTTGGACTTTAATTCAAATTAATCGTTTTCATTTAATATTCTATTCGGACATTTCTTCTTCTACATTTTAATCATTTAATTACATAATTTTAGTGCTAATTGTGACAAGTAAGTTTATCTATTTATTCTTATTCTTTCCTTTATTCTTTCGTTTTAAATTGATCTCTCAATTATTTCTATTGTTCAAAATATGTTTGTCGCGCTGGAAGCCGGATTGAGTTATTTAATATCTTTGGACACTAATCCTTTGTAAAAATAAATTGAAGCGGCTATTGTTTTTTCATTTAAAATGGAGCTAAATTCTGGGACCAAAGGATGGCCTAATCGTACCTCGTCTCGTCTTCTGCTTCCCTAGTTTAATTTACACCATGTGTGCATTCAGATACAGTTTTTGTCCATTGGTGCAAATGTAACCGGGAAATATTTGGACATTTGGACTTTAATTCAAATTAATCGTTTTCATTTAATATTCTATTCGGACATTTCTTCTTCTACATTTTAATCATTTAATTACATAATTTTAGTGCTAATTGTGACAAGTAAGTTTATCTATTTATTCTTATTCTTTCCTTTATTCTTTCGTTTTAANAATTATTTCTATTGTTCAAAATATGTTTGTCGCGCTGGAAGCCGGATTGAGTTATTTAATATCTTTGGACACTAATCTGTTTACATAACAACTGTTTTTAATTATCTATATATATTTGACATTTTATATTGTTATTCAGTTTCGATCTTGGGTCTGGAAGTGTCCAGATACCGCAAAATAAAAGTATATTATTGGGAATACCTTATTCATTTCATATAGCCGGAATTTACTCGGTTATATTTGGTGAGAAACAGTGCTTCGATTCCGAGTACCTAGCTCTACCAGAACTAGTTTCCCCAACTAGAAATGTATACGTGGAGAAATATCTTGACAAATGGAAACTGGATTAACCAGCCGTATAGAAATGGACAACCATTTACAACGCCTGATATGGAATTCCTATGCAAGTATTGTGGAAAAACCGTAAGCATGTTTAAATTACATATATGTAACGCACTAAATTCATTTTGTTACAAGTGTAAACGTCATGGACATTTTTCTCGTGTTTGCCATTTTCATCAGAAATCCGAAAATAGCGTGAAAAGAAAATCAAAATCTAAACTTAAAAGAGACGCCGCGAGAATGCAGAAATTTTTGGAACAGAAGAGATTATCGGAATTTCCGTTCAGTGGAATTGACAATAATGAACTGGCAGTTATTGCGTGTGTCTCTAAAGAAGAAATCAGAAAGGAGAATTTAAAAACTTTGAAAGTTGCAAATAGAAAGCTGACAGAAGCAAATTCAAAACTAAAAATTCAAAATTCGGACTTACTGAAGGAAAATGTCGAAATTGATAGTTTGTTAACAGAAAATGAAGATTTAAAAAAAGATCGATGGAACTTTGCGCATAAAATTCGTAGTTTAAATATGGAATTAGAAGACAGTGAAAATATTTTAGAAAAGGCCAAACAAGAAATAGCTTGTCTGAATAAAACCATATGGAATCTGGAACAGACTAAGCAACGTTTGACAATAGACGTTCAAAATAGTCAAATGAAGGAGCGTTTATTGCAAAGAGAAGTGAACGATGTCAAACAACAATGTGAACATCCAAGATTTGACCGTGAAGTTGAATTTTCTGCAGCAAACTCAAGACATCAACGACAAGTGTACAAAGCAAAGTGTTCAAGAGGACGGTACCCCAGAAGATAAAACTAAGTGGATATTTGGCAAACTCGGGGACCGAGTTTAAGGGGAGTAAGGGAGAATGTAACCGGGAAATATTTGGACATTTGGACTTTAATTCAAATTAATCGTTTTCATTTAATATTCTATTCGGACATTTCTTCTTCTACATTTTAATCATTTAATTACATAATTTTAGTGCTAATTGTGACAAGTAAGTTTATCTATTTATTCTTATTCTTTCCTTTATTCTTTCGTTTTAAATTGATCTCTCAATTATTTCTATTGTTCAAAATATGTTTGTCGCGCTGGAAGCCGGATTGAGTTATTTAATATCTTTGGACACTAATCTGTTTACATAACAACTGTTTTTAATTATCTATATATATTTGACATTTTATATTGTTATTAAAAGTTTCGATCTTGGGTCTGGAAGTGTCCAGATACTGCAAAATAAAAGTATATTATTGGGAATACCTTATTCATTTCATATAGCCGGAATATACTCGGTTATACAAATTTGCATAAAGACATAATTAAATACCGAAGTTACTGTGAATTTATTTTCTGCATATAGGATGTGGCTATTTCGAGAATTTGTGATCTCAGTGCAGGTGCAGATACCATCAAAACATATTAAGACCATAAACAATAAATTTGTAAATAATGACATCTAAAATTTGGGTTCCGATGATGTGTATAGTACAAATGGCAATGACGAAACTTTTATCAGCGGAATCGGAGATTCAGCTAGTGGTTCGTGGACCCTTTTTTCTTGATCATCCTTTTCATTTCATGCAGGGAAATCAGTGATAAAAATGTCAGAAACAAAAATGATTATAATGGAAAAAACGGAACTCCATTTATTCGAAGGTTTGATCTGGCAATATTTTTGAGTTTCTCTGTGATTAAATATATTTCTTGTAGAGGATAGATTTTCAAGATGTGAAAATATTTAACTTCACTCAAATTTTAACTCGAAAAATGAAACTAAAATTATTCGTCTTCAATACATGTAAAAATTTAACTCGAACTTTAGTACATCGAAGTTTAATCTAAAACTGTAACTCTTACTCAACTCTGCAAACTCGAGTTAGCCCAAAAAATACAAGAAATGAACTTTTATAACTACTAAAAGTGATTGAAGATTTCCCCGAAGGTAGATAAAATCCGGTAATCACCGATGCATCCACGTTAAAACCCGATTCGTACGTATTCGGCATATGTTTCGTTTGTCACTTACTACACCTAACAATAATTGATCCTTTTGTTTCTTTCGTATGCTTAAGTAAACTTACGTTCATTTCGTTACGTTCGTGAGTTATCGAAAAATCTCTAATAAAACTTATTAGTCGGGTCAGCTGCCTGTTGTCATGTGAATCTCAGTTATATAGTGGTCACGGGAAATATTTTAAAAAATACAAAAATACACATTTGCATAATAGATAAGATAAGAGCATCAGTTGAATGATTGAGTTCTTTTTAAGTGTGTTTATCGGTATTGCAAAAAGTGATTATTAATTAAATGCACTTTAAATCTTTTTTATGCAGATACATCTAGACAATTTAGGAGAGGTGACGAAAAAAAAAACAACAATGTATAACCTTATTTCACTAGTACTCAAACCATGTAGATTTGCATGTACTTGCAATTAAAAGCAATATCATCGTTTGGTGGCAATATTTCGGAAAGAGGAACTTAAAGAAATTGCTCTCAAAAGTCTTATTCACTATTCTGCACACTGGAAACTAAATAGAGCAAAATTCGAAACACCTGCGCGTTTCTATAATCGGCCTCAACAAACAATGTGCACGAACCAGGTATTATCTGTCAATCAAGCATGAGTCCGTCGTAGGCAATTTACACGTTCTGAACAAATCGATTTAAACAGGGCGTGATAATTATCTGTACGTCAATCAAACTAAAAAAAAAGTACGCACAACGAATTTTGCCGCAGCTTAAATCGCTGTAGCTATTTTGTTTTAAATAAGACCCTAATAAAACATATATGCATCATTTTGTAATTTTTTGCCGCTGCTCTTTGGTATATTTACCGAAATAATCAAAGTTCAAATAAAAATATTTTCCATAGACTTTAATGTTAATTTCACTCAAATTTTAAAGAAATTCGATGTGGAGTGATTGATGAATGATTTACCCAAAGCAAAGAACCAATGAAAATCCATTGCCGATGGATTACTTATTTGCATATAGGGTGTTTGTTTGTTGTTTATTCAGATGGCCAATGAACAAACAGAATTTTGTTTTGTTTACTAATTTGCATAAAAATGTTTAGGTAAATCTGAGAAAAAATTCTGCAGGACCAATATCCAGTTATCATTTACTTTTATTAAGATAAATTTGTTTACGGATAAAAAGTTTTTGTCGACAATTTATCAAGTAATAACATAATTTATTTTTTGCTTCGCAATCGAGATGAACTCCCGACCCACGTGTTTTTGTTAATCGATAGACCCCAGGGCATTATAACAATAAATACAGGTATTCAATTAACCAGGTGTACTCCCTCTGTTTTCGACTCAAATTTTCTGTAAAAATAACATAGAAGGGTAATGGAAAACTTTTTAAGCCTTTGTTGTAAAATTATGGTAATATATGGTCTGAAGCGGCAAAAAATTAGTTTTCCATTGGTGTATGCCATGTCATCCTTTAACATTTACTTAAAAAGATATTTGGAGAAAAGTCGCGGCAAAATTCGTTATGGCTACTTTACAAACATATGCAAGTTCAAAATGTATTAACAAATAAGAATCTTTGCATATCTTAGAAAAATTGGCCTGCGTTGTACGAAATTTTCATCTATGGCTGTATGCAATTTTGTTGTTTTTGTTGTTGTTGTTGTTGTTGTTTTTTTGGGGGGTTGTTTGTTTGTTTGTTTGGTTTTTTTTGTTTTTTTTTGGGGGGGGGGGCAAAATTAAAATGGTTTTTATTCGTTATGATTTTGATACACAAATTCAGATAAATTATCTAAGAATTTTATTCTTACTATTCTGATACGAACATTCGGATTATTTTAGGACAGTAGATACATTCCCAGGGATACTTTCTTAAAAAATAAAACATATCCGTCCTACTCGATTTACACAATCCGTAGAATACTGAGACATTATAAGAAATAAGAAATGAGATGTGTTTCTCCCACACCAAAACATGACAATAATAACAAAATAAAGAGATTATATTTGTGTTAGTTTTGGGAAAACGGCTATCAATACAATGTGAAAAGATCTGACAATTCAGTTCAATTTATATTTAATTT
>MJUU01043859.1:26895-40342 GCA_002080025.1 Modiolus philippinarum | reverse complement strand
AAATTAAAAATGTGACGAGTGAGCCACCTTAACTCAACAATGAAATAGACATATTTCAATATACTGAAATATCGATCTGATGCATGAACTTATCTGTTTGAATAAAACAATAATATACATGTATTCGTGCCCATTTATTAAACAGGAAAATAATATCAATTTTTATCTCTTGCGAATTTTTCAATGGATTGACGTACAGATTAACGCCTTTTATTCGATAGGTAAATGTCAATGATCGGCGTACGATTGATTGACAGATAACACCCAGATCGTGCACATTGTTTGATTAGGCCGTTTTATGAAACGCGCAGGTGTTTCGAATTTTGCTGTATCTGTGTTTAAGAGTCTCATTTTCGCATTTCTTTTGAAATGACTGTACCTCATGTCCATTTTCCGGTGGTTTTGCACCTGTTCTGTCTTTTTGCCCTCGGGATTTCGGCTTACAACAATTCTATTCGGTGATTTTGTTATTAACCCAATTTTCAACTATGTTAATCAACCTTTATGTTATAAGGTCATTGTGTGGTGGACATATTTGATATAGTGAAGATCTACCAGACAGACTTTTTGAAGGGAAACGTTGTGACAAAGAAAAATCATAAATGGCCCAGTAGTTCCGTAGAAAATGTTTCCCCCTGGCAACTTAGATCGGACATAATTTTTAGCTTGTTACAAAATCCTTTTATTTTTTCTGTAAAATTCTGTATTGATACATGTGCTATTTACTAATAAATATGTTTCAAGTAATTTTAAAAGACGCAACAAGGAACTATTGTGACCAAGGTTGAATGCAAACGGTATTGTGGTTTCAGTCGAAACTGTGGCATCTCTTAATATGTTCCAATTTTAACTATGCAGCTCACGACTGGCGCTATCTTTGATGAGATGCAAATCCGTCTTACATTTTTGTTAATATGATTATCTATTTACTACTGTGTCTTGCTTTGATTCAGATGGGGCAAAGTAGTTTCTTTGAATGTTATTTCCTGTAGTGTCCAATGTCAAAACGTGTTTGTCTCTGACAACTATTTTCTATTGCATTCAGCTTGTTGGACACAAAGTTTGGTTTGGTTGGCCTTATTGTTTCAGATCCGAAACTATAATAACAATCAAAACCAAACTTCGAGTCAAGCTAGATGCGAACATCTTTGGATGTAAAACTATGTCCACCGACTGGCGTCCATTTTTGATTCGGATATCCATAGCACATTGTGGTTATATTGCTGGGTAGTTTTAGAGCAGATCTTTGCATGTTTTTTTCATATGATCCAAAGATAAACTAAGTTACCTACTGCATGCCATCTTATAGATGTGGTGTGCTGGATAGTTTAACTTGATAAACATAGTTATTAGCATTAGACACAAGTACTGTCCCTTCCATACAAAGGATACAAAATTAATGTTTTTGACTACAGCAAAACATAATTGAAAAGTTGCAATTAAGAAGGGAAAAGTAAAAAAAGAGACGTTTAAACAGAAAGTACATATAGCTTAGCAAAAAGAAAACAAACAGTATGAGGTAAGAAGAAACTGAAAAATGTAATGTAGTTAGATTAAGTGATTACCAAGACAATCAGAAACGTTTTGAAAGTTTTATAAATAACTGCAACCTTTCAAAGATAAACGAATTCTGTTTACATGCATAATGATATAATTTCCATAGAGTAGTTCAACTTACGACCGAAGTGACCAAGTTTGATTCTAATTGGCCTTGTGATTTCAGGGAAGATCTTTGAATATTTTCCCTAGTATCTAATTTTAAATAAACAATAGAAGATTGTGGACTAAATGCACATGATACAAATTCTCTAGAATATCATGGTAAAAACGCTTTTATTGTTATTCTACATCTTAAACGCAACATGGGGCCTTAACAAAAGAGCCTATTCCATACCTCCTAGTATGTCCAAGAAGGCCCCAAGCGCTGATTTGAGTAGAATTTATTACAAGATGTTAAACAACGCTTTCCTATATATACCCCAATGGATGCGGGATCGTAAACAAACATAAGAATGACTGACCGGGTTTCTACAAACGCTGTCCTCCCTGGCCCAACAAATAGACAAACTAGTCATGGCGACTAGAAGTGAATGACAAAAATATATACAACCACAGGTCACTCATGGAGTAAATTGCAAGAACACTTGGCATAATAAAATCATAAGATGAGGGCATTATAAACAGATGGTCAGGAAAACATTTGGAAAGTACGAAAAATTGAAAGTAGTGTAACCATATGAGAAATTTTCTCAAAACAAGTACACCATAAATGAAATATATCAAAAGCATACACCTCACACTCGGAAACCTTTTTGATGGATTCCCTGTATACACTGCAATAGACAAACCATGAAAGGATATGGATTAAACGTACATGAGACATAGTCTCTAAAATGCATGGTATATTTTTATTGTTGTTCTTTATCTTGAACTAACCAGACGACCATCAACGATGCGTTTTGCTCATTACTGATAATGAGTGCGAGACTGACTACAGCACCAGTTTGAGCGGAAACAGTCCAAAATTTACATGTTTCTGGTTCTGGGGTGGGTCCTGAAATATCATTTATATGTATAAATCAATTTGCGTTTGGTTTACGTCTATCAGGGGCGTTTTCATATATCAGGAGACCACGTTGGTAGACTTTAAATCATTGGAAAAAATAGTCGTGAACCCTTTGACGATGTACCCAAACCACTTTTCCGAAGGTTTTGTCCGCTGATGGAGCAATATGCATCATTTCAGGCGTTTTTAGACTAGAAAAAAGTTTCTTTAAACCAAGAACGTTATCTTCTTATATGAACGCGGACGTGATAGAAGACACCCCTACACACATTGCAACGCTCCATCGGCACGGGCTGAGGTTCGGGCTATGACGGAGAGATCACCAACACTTCGTGTTCCAATGGCAATGCTCCGCCACAAATAATAATTTGCCTGTGCCCCTATACTACTAGTCTATTTCATTTTTCTAGTTAAATTGCATTATATCCGTTCACATGTCGGAAACAGTGAATCTAAAGATAAGAATATTAATTACCTTTATAGCTTTCAATATCTTACCTATCAGGATGAAAAATACTGTTATGATACTGAGTAGTGGTACAGTCGTAAGATGATTTATTTGCTCTGTAAATATAAAGTTTCAACGCAATTAGCATTGCTCCTGTGACGTCTTTAGACGGACTATTCATGCATTAGCATGGTATGATTTCAGTAGTGCACAGTTGATTCTGCTTAAGGCGTCTACAATTCAATTTCGAAGTTTTCACCTAAAAAGCGCGGTATTGGATATCTTCATTCCCATATGCATTATTTGGTCTTTTAAAACAATGTACAACAAACAAATCAACAGAGAAGACTGCATTAGGCAAAGGGTAACATAAGAAAGATGTAGAATGACTGATTAGACTGTGTGAAAGTATACATTAATCGTTACAGTAGGTTAAGCAATACAACAAACTGAACAATAACTAAATGTTCGGTGAAGCCAATTCTATATATATATATATATATATATATATATATACTGTTTGAAGAAAATCGCCAATGTCGTCATCACTTTTTATTTCAACCAAGATTCATATAAAGAGTACTTCATCGAAAAAAAGTTTGCTTTAATGCAAGGTCCTTGTTTTCTATCAACTCTTTTAATTGCTTGGATAGTTGGTATTCAGAATGTTTGATTTTTTTCTCCCCTGTTGAAATCTCAAATTAAAACCCCACTTAATACACAAACACAAATTTGTTCAACAAAGCATTTATCAACCATACGCCTTTTTGGTGGAAAACTCTGTTCAGTGCAAAAGCATACCAATAATTTTCCCTTTATATCATTAAAGAATCAAAGAATTATGGAAAGCAATAGCCTGAGGTTGCTATGATAATATATGAAGTGTAGGTAATCTGTCAAGTCCAAGATGCAGTTCGGAAAAAGTGATGAATATATTGGATGGAAGCTAACGCTGTCGTATAATTCTGGGTCCGCCCAATTTACGTATCCAGCCGGATACAGAATGTTAACATTTTGGGTCCGGGTATCTATTATTCTGTATCCGCCCGTATAAGTTTGGGTCCGCCCAGTTTATGTATCCGGCCGGATACAGAATGTTAACATTTTGGGTCCGGGGCAAACATAAGAGATTAAAAACTTATAAACGCTAGATATTACTGACTAATAGGAAAAGATAAAAACAATTATGTCAAGACCAAAACATCAAAAGTTTTCGCTTACAAGTCTCTTCCAAACCAGTTTACCAGGTATAAAATAGCACAACAAAAATGGTATCATCATTGGCATAAAGATCCCATATATGAAGTCATAAAATAATAGCATAATTACGTAATAAAATGATTTACATTCCTGTGGAATGTTTTAGAATGATTGGAAACGTCATTAAGAAATTAGTTATGTAAAACTTGTCTCACTTTTATTCAAAAGAGACAATTATTTTTAAGAGAGTAATGTGTTTATTATGCAATAAAAGCATATCTAAGTAAACAGACCATCTAAATAATAACAACAAATAAAGTTGAACAGCTTGGATATTTTTCGTTGTGTTATATTTTCCCCGCACTTTCTAAAGAAAGTTCTATGATATTGTTTTCGCCTCTGTCTCTCCATCACGATGTGACGCGAACTTCTCCTACATTTTTTGGAATTAGGGTTTTAATTTTGTTAAAGAATTGTTGCACATATACTGCAGATGTGAAATAAGTTTTCGGATTTTTTATATTGGTGTTGATACATACAAGAGGCCCCAAGATGTCGATCATAACACATGTTGCATGTGAGGCAAACTTTTCCTACAGTTCTGGATTTAGAAATCCAATTTTATTGTAGATTTGTTGCATATAATATGTTGATGCGCAATAAGCTTTCGAATGTTTGATCTTTTAATGTTGATGCGAACAAGAGGCGCAAGATTTCGACTTTGGCAAAGGTCCCAAGATGTGGATTTTGACACATGTGGCTTGTGACGCTAACTCTTCGTACATTTTTGTTTTCATTTTGTTGCAGAATTGTTGCATATAGTCTCTAAATGTGTAATAAGCTTTTGGAATTTTGATTCCGGTTCCAACTTTGGTAAATTTCCTGAAAATATCAAAGACACATATTTTTTTTAAATTTTGTCATATATTCTTATAATCTGACAGGTATTTGGTAAAAAAAAACGAAATTCTGAAAACTTAGGATTCGAAAAGGTAGTTCCAATTTTGGTATATTTCCTGAAAATCTTAGGGCCTGTTCACACTGGAGTTAATCCGGATTAAGTTAATCTGGATTAATTTAATCCGGATAAAGTTAATCAAGAACGTTACGTTCACATTGACCAGTTTTTAGTTGAAATACACGTAAAGTTGTGGATTAAGGGGGTAGACCTGGGCAAGCCTAAAATTTTCCACTCGTTTAATTCTTGTAATATTTTCAGTTTTAAAACTGTACATGTTCACGTCGACTTTAACCAATTTTCAACAATTTTTACCGTCCCGTTTTATGTCTAGTGGTCATTAAAGTTACCCTGTTTCGTGATTTTATTTGGTCTGTTCAGGATTTTATTGTGGTGTATAAAATTGGCTCTAATTAAATTTGCATTTGATTTATTTTCAAAAATTTCAAAATTATTTCAAATGCAAAATTCTGTAGTTTAGACATGTGTGAAAGTAAGCATGAATAATGTTAGTAAATTTAACTGGTTTGAACTGAAATACATGGGTGTTCTGAATAGTATAGGCTGAAATGCTTACTTTATTTTGATCACTATTAAACACTTCTTGTAAAAAATTCTGTCATTAAATTTTCACCAAAAACTGAGAATAGAAAGGAAACTAGTATATGTAAGATATATTAAAATTTTAGAAATTTCTACCATCCCATTTTTTTCTTAATTTAAAATAAAGTGGGTAAAAATCAACAACATTGCTGAATCTGTGCTTTAAATTACCTCCCTTGGTAGAAATCTGTCTTTTACATATTTTCATTATCTTTGGACAGCATTGCAAAAATGTAGAATAAAATGCACTCATTAAGAATAACTTGATGTTGGGTATTTGTTTTTATGACAAAATGAATATTTATTTGCTGTGTGGAAAAATTTTTTACAATTTAAAAATTTTGATCGTACCTATTGTAATGATTCTATTTGTTTGTGTAAGTAGCAAAAAAATGAAAAACAGAGTTATCTCCTCTTACCCCAGGTCTACCCCCTTAAGTTAATCCGAATTAACGTTTGCAGTGTGAACGTAATGTGGATTAAGCCGTTTTTACCTGAGTTAATCCGGATTAACTTTTGTAGTGTGAACAGGCTCTTAGAGACCACATATTTCTTGGATTCTACTTAGCAACTATACTAGATAATTTTTTTTCGTTCAGGACAAACATTTCAATCAATTGGATTCACAAATATATTTGAATCCCATTTTGGTAAGTTTTGTTAAAGTCTCAAAGACCACTTAATTTTTGGAATTCTTCCTAGCAATCATACTTGAATTATTAGTTTAGTTAAGACAAACATTATCATCAATTATATTTCAAAGATATTTGATTACAATCTTAGTAAATTTCCTGAAAGTCTTTAAGACCACTTATTTCTGGAATTTTACCTAGAAACCATACTTTTTTGTTTTGTTTAGGACAAACATTTTAGTTCATCGATTCGATTTCAAAAATATTTGATTCCAATCGTGGGAAATTACCTGAAAGTCTCATATTATATCGAACTTGAAAGTTCGGCTGAAGCAGAGGCATTTAAACACATTAACTAAATGTCCCTGGCTGTATAGGGAACCTAATGACACACCTCTGACACTCTTTGTAGCTAATAGCTTTGTTTTACTTCAGCATCCTTCACAAATTTGGAAGACATTGACATACGAGTGAATTCAAAAATTATGGAACCCAAGTTTTTTTTTGCAATTTTTCGAATTGATATAATCATATGATTTACATGTATGGCACGCGAAATTAACCATAACTTAGGTAAACCGGAATTATCGCTGGAAAACCCGGTTTACCGGGTCGGTAATCCTGGTTTAGCAAAGAAAACTCCAATTAACTCTCGGTAATTGGGGTTTCCGAGATTAAATACATGTTAACCTTTATGTCTTTTTGTCTTTTTATCAATATTAGTCGAACATAAATATAGATTAATAAATATTATTGAAAACAGAAAGCAGGCACAGCCTGCTAAGCTCACCTCGTTACGCAGCATTGTCACATGTTGCTCATTTCAGTAAACAGGAATGGACTATAATCATTCTTTTTAACAGATTCAGTCATGTATAAGGTGTAGTACACAGACAGCATCCAAAGCATGCATTGTTGTTGTCATCCCAAAATGTATAATACATACCAATGTGGTTGATGTGGGACATGTGCGTAAGCGGGAATAGACTTTAACCATTATATATAACCAAGTCGCTCATGCGTAAAATGTAGGTCACAGACAGCATCCGAAGCATGTATTGTTGTCATTTCAAAATGCATCATACATACCAACATGGTTGCTATGGGACATGTCAGTTAGCGAGATAACCATTCTACCTAGCCAAGTTGCTCATGCGTAAAATGTCGAGTGCCTGAGTATTGTCTAATCCAGCAAAACTTCGGCAGAACGATTGAGAAAAAGGCTTGGGAAATGGCCGAAAATCAAATGGTTTTAAGTTTTTATTGCCCGGCGTTTTCTGATCCTTTTTGTTGCACTCCAGACAACAGAAACATTGCTCTCAAAAGGCCACATCCGAGTTCTGGTACTTAGATTTATCAGTTGTTGTTTGTCCGCCCCACGTCACAAACATGTCCGCCCCCATGAGACCAGTTTAATGACGTTTTTGGCTTTATGACGTGACGTTTTCCATACTGTGAAGGGTTGAAAAGTGGTCCGGTACATCCTGATACCACAGCTCGGATATGGTCTATTAAATTACAAGTGTGTGTCTTGAAAAAGGTTCCATTCTTGAATGAATGATCTTAATATCAATGTCAAACAAAGAACAATAGTGGATTTAAATTCAATATACGGGAAAAGGGGACTTATTAAACATCAAATGCTGCACTTCAGACAAACAAGGGTGGATGTATTTAATGACCCATCAGGAGGTGGTGTTGTTATTAGAATATTCAATATCATATATTTTTCATATGGAATTGATATTTCTTTACATTAATCAATATATATATATGTGTGTGTGTGTGTGTGTGTGTGTGTGTGTGTGTGTGTGTGTGTGTGTTATTTTTAATAGATAGAATTTTTACTGTATTAATTTATTTGAATCTCGGAGAAAAAAAAACAAAAGATTCATATTTGATAGTAAATGTTTTTTCCAGGCCTGGAGCAGGTCCCTGTGCGTCATATAACTACCGAGAAGTTTTTCTGAGAGACGGAAAATGAAGACAAAATGGACATAAATAAGGGTTTGTATCAGAGACTGTGGTGCGGTAGTAAAAATAAAGGCTTTAGTGAAAAATCGGAGCCTCCAACTCTAGAACAGACAATAAGCTACCCCAACAATAATTAAAAAAATAGATAAGTAAATAATAAACAAATAAATCAAATATGATAAAGGTAATAACAATGTGTTAGTTATAAAAAAATAATGTTAATACGTGTTCGTGTTAAAAAAGAAAGAACAAAATTATAAAAAAATGAAAAGAAATAATAGATACTTTTGAATGAATAAAATAATGGAATGAATTGATTTTCATTCTGGATTGTGGTCTTTTACCTATTCATCCAGGTAAATTTAAACAAATAACAAAATACACAAGTTATTTCCCTGCATGGGACCAAGTTTGCAATAGTTTTTCGTCAATTAATTAGTATAAAATAAAAAAAAATAGTTAATAAAATTATCGAAATAATGTAAAAAGATATCAAACCAGAGCCCCCAGGAGCCTGTATCGCTCACCTGGCTTTCAGTTGCCACAATCAAGGTAACAATGTGAGTTACACACTCAGTTGATCTTCAGTTTCTCAAACTTTCGTAGGTCGAACACCTCCAATATCTTGAACTGTTTTTAAAGTCTGATCATGTTTTATTGTATTTCTTTGTTGGGCTTTTTTTTTTCTTTTTTTTTTATAAAAAACGTTCTTGCTAAGGACCTCTTTCGACACCAGTTTTGAAGTCAAGACGTCATTTTGTAAATGGCAGTCAACAAACAATTTTCAACATCGGTTTTGAAGTCGCAACATCAATATCTATTTGGAAATCAAATTTCTTTGAAATCGGAAAATGTTGAATTTTCCCGCCTTTTTGGCGACCATTTTGAAAATAGCGGTCAAGGAACAATTTTAAACACCGGTTTTGAAGTCGCAACATCAAGATCTTTTTGGAAACCAAATTTCATTGAAATCGGACAATGTTGAATTTTCCCGCCTTTTTTGGCGGCCATTTTGAAAATGGCGGTCAACGAACAATTTTCAACACCGGTGTTGAACTCGCAACATCAAGATCTATTTGGAAACCAAATTTCATTGAAATCGGACAATGTTGAATTTTCCCGCCTTTTTTTTTGGGGGGGGGGGGCATTTTGAAAATGGCGGTCAAGGAACAATTTTCAACATCAGTTTTGAAGTCGCCACAGCATGGCAAACATTTAATCAATTTACACTTAACCTTCATCTTCTATAGTTTTGGAAATAATAGATGAAAAATACGAAAATTTAAAAAATTCGGTGAAAAAAGGGCAATAACTCCTACAAGGGTTTATGGATTTTCTTCAAAATTTCAGGGTGGGTAGATCTATCTTGATATGCTGAACATTTTTGCAATTTACACTTGACCTCTATCTGTTACACTTTTTGAAATAAAAAACAAAAAATGCAAAATTTTTGAAAATTTAACGGAAAAAGGGCTATAACTCCGAGATGGGTTTTCAGATTGTCTTCAAAATTGCACAGTGGGTAGATCTCATCATGCTGATCATTTTTACTCTGTCAGATTTTTGGTATCTGTAACGGTTTTCCAGTTATTGGCCAAAAACTGCAGTTTACCCCTATGTTCTATTTTTAGCAATGGCGGCCATGTTTTTTGACCGGCCAACCAATCGAACATTACTTTTAGAAGCCATACCCTGGTGATGAATCAGGCAAGTTTGGTTACATTTGGCCCAGCGGTTTTAGAGGAGAAGATTTTTGAAATTGTTGACGGTCGGACGACGGACGCATAGTGATGACAATAGCTCACCTGGCCCTTCGGGCCAGGTGAGCTAAAAATGAAACAAATTATTGTTGAAAACAGCGTAAAACAAGATAGACATTTATTTTCAAGCTCGGAAAAACTCTCTGGCTCTGGTTGGGGATACACGAAATATTGAAACCCCTCTTTGAAACAGTCAAATATTTCGTCAATGGATTTGAAATAATTCTCAAAAATCTAATTTCCAAGAAAATATCTGATACCAGGACCCAAAATTATATGGGTAAGCCGGATACAGAATGTTAACATTTTGTATCCGGCCGGACCCGTAGTGGACCCGGACCCAGAATTATGCCACAACGCAGACTACGTGGTCATGGACATAGGCACCATACTTCCCCACGTCTGCTTGACATTTCAATCATGACCATTCAACTCGGTATTTATCACATCCGTACCAAATTGTATTCCTTGCAACTGTTAAAACTTCATTCCTTCTACAAAACATATTTAGCATCACCCATGGTTGATAGTCATTCTCTAGACGGGGATTGTTTTGCATGTATCAAATAACAGACTGTTCAAGCCTTTCACCACATCAACCAACAAACCTAATAATCGTAATTCAATTCGCCAATAAAGGATTGAACGCTGTAAATCTTGCTAACATTATACACCGCAAAACTGTGACATCAAACATTCCACCTTATTTCAAAGATCAATTTGTTCCTCTTGTTTCATATTCCTACACTAAACCAATTGCAACTACATGTACCATTTTCAATTACAAACGGGTAATGCGTGACTTTAAAACTGACGACTTTAAAGCCAAACCTCCAAAAGCTAGCATGTTCGAAATCGAAATTTTACTATTGTTAGTGAAGGAATTTTTTTAAACCTCTCCTACCTAAAAGAGAATCTATATGTGTTTTTGATCATATTTTGTAGAGTGATAATTAACTATATAACATTTTCCCTGGAGAAAATAAATTTTGAGATGACTCCATCTTGACCAGCTTTTTATAAGATTTTGTTTCTTTTTATAAGCAGTACCAAAAACAACGCCTTTAGTAGTGAATTTTAGTAAGAGATAGATGATTATGTCTTACCACTTGTAAATTCACTGGTACAGTCACTGCATCTCGCCTTTGGAGAATCGGATGTGAGATCCATCGTCTTCTTTTTACTTGAGATATAAAATAAGAGTTTACACTTTAAATTTCTATGCAATAAGCAATTAAGTGATATGGAGTAAATGCTCATCAGACGAAGTCTCTACAATTCATGGTAACACAAGTGCAATGGAACAACGCTTGTGTTGTTGTTTTTCATCTCGAAGTCAGCATGAGGCCTTAAACAACGAGCTTTGCTCATACCTCATTGTAAGTTCAATACGGCCCCTAGCACCGGAATGATGAATGATAAAACTTTCCAAGTGCAACAACTACCTGTCCTGGACAAGGTCGTACCAAAGTAAAATACCATACATCACCGCTTCATCAAAATCATCCCCACCTGCGAAAATCAACAGCTATTGGAGGCTTTAACAGTCGAAGTATACTTGAGTCTTCTTTCACCACGTCCAATGCCTCTTTAGTTAATAGAGGGCGTCTTTGTTCAGGGATGCCGAGAGGGCTTGCTCTTCATTCATGAGTGACTTGTGGTTCATACTACTCGTTTATGGCGCTGACGGTACCTTCGATTATGTGTTTTGTGTAATTAATTATTATACATTATTATTGATAATGTATTGACAGAGTCTTTTTGTGTCACTCAGTGGAATATAACTATTTTTAGAAGAGATGTATCTCCGTGGAAAATGTAGATACTGCTGAACATGAGATCTTTCGAGTCTTGAAAGCCGAGTCTTTCTCCACTATACACCCCGCAACGCAATTGCCTTATCGGTATCACTTATAATGTTATGTGAAAGTTGAATATTCGATTTTCAGAATTCATCGTATTTATCTTAAAGCATGGTAAGCAATATTATCTTGTTGACGCCTGCATCGATCCCTAATTTTGGCCCATTGAAACACGCTTTTTTCTTTTCATGTCTTAGTAGAAGTAATATATTTGTATATCACAATGTCCTGAGTTTGAGTCTTCCATAGTACAAGCAAGGTGAAATGACATTCTGAATGTTTTGAATTGTTTGCCACTATATCTGAAAAGCTACTATCACTAGCTCTATGATACTCCATAGGAAGTTTGTGTTTCATGTATGATAGAGTTCCACAACATTGGTAATTTAAAACTATATTTGTCGTGGAAAACATGCCCAAAATAGATATTTCAGAAAAAATTATTTTATGCGTACAATTGTATTTTGATTACAAAAATATGTATTACCACGATTATAAGGGGAACCTCTGATCATTTTTCAATTGATTGTAATAGATGATGGGTCACTTTGTTGCCATGAGAACCAGGTTTAAAAGAAAACAACGTGTTTTCTGCTGTAAGATACAGCAAAATTCGAAACACCTGCGCGTTTCATAAAACGGCCTAATCAAACAATGTGCACGATCTGGGTGTTATCTGTCAATCAATCGTACGCCGATCATTGACATTCACCTATCGAATAAAAAGGCGTTAATCTGTACGTCAATCCATTGAAAAATTCGCAAGAGATAAAAATTGATATTATTTTCCTGTTTTATAAATGGGCACGTATACATGTATATTATTGTTTTATTCAAACAGATAAGTTCATGCATCAGATCGATATTTCAGTATATTGAAATATGTCTATTTCATTGTTGAGTTAAGGTGGCTCACTCGTCACATTTTTAATTTGTGTCAGATTTCGGAACTTCTCTGATTTTCTGCATTCAATGGCTTAAAGAATTTTGAATACGGACACCCACATTTTATTTTATGAATGTCTTCTATAGATCAAATTAAGACACTTGACGAGTTTTCATAAAATTCTTGATATGACTTCCAAGCTTTTAAACAAAAAAAAAGTTCTCATGTTAAATTAAGGGAAAATCCAGAGAACTCCATCTTCAGTCAAATTTTTAATGTCTTGTAACTCGGTTAAAAGCACACGGACCAATATATTTCTTTTTACCATTTCATTTAGTCTTCAATGCCGAATAGGTTTCAAGAAATTCTTGATATAAACAACATCAGGAGTGAGTCTCCTGTTTCATTTGTTCCGATGACGGTTAATTGTGGCAAAAACATTGTCTATGCATGTAACGTACGCAGTTTGTATACATCAACCGACCGCTTTATAAATATTTCATGCACCGAGGGCATTTTTGTCGAGGAAGAACGGCAATACATTCATTCATTTTTTTT
>MJUU01043859.1:0-24374 GCA_002080025.1 Modiolus philippinarum | reverse complement strand
GTCTATCGATTAACAAAAACACGTGGGTCGGGAGTTAATCTCGATTGCGCAGCAAAAAATTAATTATGTAATTACTTGATAAATTGTCGACAAAAACTTTTTATCCGTAAACAAATTTATTTTAATAAAAGTAAATGATAACTGGATATTGGTCCTGAAGATTTTTTTCTCAGATTTACCTAAACATTTTTATGCAAATTAGTAAACAAAACAAAATTCTGTTTGTTCATTGGCCATCTGAATAAACAACAAACAAACACCCTATATGCAAATAAGTAATCCATCGGCAATGGATTTTCATTGGTTCTTTGCTTTGCGTAAATCATTCATCAATCACTCCCACATCGAAATTCTTTAAAATTTGAGTGAAATTAACATTAAAGTCTATGGAAAATATTTTTATTTGAACTTTGATTATTTCGGTAAATATACCAAGAGCAGCGGCAAAAAATCAGAAAATGATGCATATATGTTTTATTAGGGTCTTATTTAAAACAAAATAGCTACAGCGATTTAAGCTGCGGCAAAATTCGTTGTGCGTACTTTTTTTTTAGTTTGATTGACGTACAGATAATTATCACGCCCTTTTTAAATCGATTTGTTCAGAACGTGTAAATTGCCTACGACGGACTCATGCTTGATTGACAGATAATACCTGGTTCGTGCACATTGTTTGTTGAGGCCGATTATAGAAACGCGCAGGTGTTTCGAATTTTGCTGTATGTTTTGAAATCAGTAATATGCATAAATAAGATTATAAGTGGAACCCCTGCTCTTTTTTGAAAATGTGTCTCAAAATGTCAAGAAATCTGATATTGCAGTACTTCTGGAAGGTTTTTGTGTTTCGCTCTGCAAATGCAGTTATAACTTGTTACAAATGTACTTTAGGGAAACGGGACAGATAATGGTGAAGTTTGTGTACCCAAAAACGATTTAACTCTACCCCTGGTTTTGCTATTGCCGGTACCAGGTCCGACTGTCCCGAGTTCCTATCGTTGTATACGTTTTTCCTTTGTCTCGTGTGTAGTTCCCTGACAGATTGTAACATATGATTGTAATTTTCAGCCATTGTAGATACTTCCTTTATCCTTTAATTACATTTACCTTTGATTCGGGATGGCATCGCATATGTATTTATCTCTCATTGTATCTATACATTCATAATCTGTAAAAATAGAAAAGAATAAATTCATGTAGTATAGATTTCATTCTAAATGAGCTGCTGTATTTGG
Organism: Modiolus philippinarum; assembly: GCA_002080025.1. Taxonomy (NCBI): domain Eukaryota; kingdom Metazoa; phylum Mollusca; class Bivalvia; order Mytilida; family Modiolidae; genus Modiolus; species Modiolus philippinarum. Next base: position 23,142 of record MJUU01043859.1, on the reverse strand, counting down.
GACCTACAACAAATAAATAGAATACTAAATCTGATACTTTTTAGAGGGAATAGTGGAATATCGTTTATTTGTCTTCATTTTGGCCTTTCTTCTGATTTTGAACAAAAATTACTTCCTCTCAAGTTGCTTTCAATCAAAAGTTTATTTAATAATATAAAGTTATAAGTAACATATCGCTTTACTTTTTATATCACAAACCTTGGTTAAGTCTATCATATCTCTCCGAACAAACTCTGATGAAACAGGAGCAGTCCTCTGCTGACGGTGAACATTTGCACCGATCCTTTGGTTTGGTGATATAATCATACCCTCTTGTATAATCACATCGACATAGTCTGTCAGCTGACGATGAACCATTACTAACCGTTATTTGTCCTTCTTCGTTACAAAGTGACTTTAAAAAGTAACATCTATGTGTATCATTGGACCAAACAGGGCTTTCTGCGTAAGGTGAATAAAATGGTTCCTGACATTCCCTAGCGTCCAGATTGCCACTCAATACACTGTATTTACCTGAAAGATACAGAAAGGCAAATCTTATGTATAAACAAACAATTTGCGCTGCAGTCATTGTGACAAGTCTAGTTACATTATCAAAATAGATTTGATTTATTTTATGACTAGAACAAAGTGAAAGAATATGCACCGTATGTTTTGTACATAAGTTGAAATATTTAGATATGGAACCTAAACGACCGCAATATTTTTCCGAAGATTCAGGAATGTTAGTTAGTGCATGTATTCTCATCCTGTCGATATCTTCTTTGAAAGTTTGAAATAAACGTTTTTTTAAAGTCGTTTCTCATTTTTCTCAAAAATTCAAAGGACTCATAACATTTTGCTACTACATGTATTTTGTTGCTGTTGACATACCGTATCCTTCTTGTTTGAATCAAAGTAAGTGTAGCGAATAAACTTAAACTTACATTATCTAGGTCGTGTGAGTCTCTGACAATGCATAGGACGATGTGGGTAAAATCGTGGGTTAAATATCGTCTCTAACATTGTTTCCAATTTGAAACGTGTATTTCTGAAATCGAGATAGTTAAATTTTCATGTTTTAAAGCTCGAGGTTTTCCGAGAACTTTAAACTACCGAGATCTGGGAAATTATCGTGAAGTATAGTGATCTCTGTAGTCTCCATTATCAAAACATGCCTCCATTTTGTTGCTGTCATCGTTGTCATGTGTATCATTGCGCCATTCATGAAAAGGGATCTTAGTAAAATATTTTAAATAAGTATATCATGTAACATATAGAAGTAAGTTATTTTAGTCATGGAAATGCACAAGCCATTTTGTCAAAAAAGATTCCGGTGTAAATTTCATTAACATGCGGTCGGTTTTTTTTTCTAAAAATTGATACCAGACCTTTAAAGCATTGACCAATTAGCTACCGATTTCAAATCTGCCCCCATGCTAGTTATCATCTATTTAATATATTTGTCAGGAGGTACTTAGTATGGGTGGTAAGGGCCTTATTTGGCCTCAAAAAACAAAATTGCTTAAATTCACAATATTTTTGTTGAAATGTTCTATAGATATGGGTTAACAGTTAACAGGATGATTACTCAAGTATTGATGTCCGATTACAGAGTTTTTCAGTGTAGCAAGTGTGACAATATGCACATTTTGTTAAAAAATTGACAAATTTGACCAATTTTGAATACTTTTTCTTAAGAGGAAACATAGAGCGCATGCAAGAACCACAAAAATATTTACATGGGAGGTCCGACGCATCTGTTCTAACATGCTGTTAAATAATCAAATTGGTTCTTGAATGCGCTCTATATTTCCGATTAGTAAAACCGTTCAAAATATCCCAAATTCCTTGTAGGCCTTTTTCTATGAAAATGTTCAAAAAAGCTTAAACATGACGTCAGATCTGTACCAACTGCGACGCCATGGGTTCTAAATTTTGTATTTTTTTCCTTTAGCGGGATCTGACCTTTCAAACGAACATAAAGGAAAATATTCAGGCTCAACTTAAAAAATCACCGAAATTTAGGGCCAAATCAGCCCTTATCACACCTTGCCCTTTGCTAGAAATTAGAGAAAGCACTTTTATAAATGTTGTGCATTACTTTTCTGTTCTGTATTTATTTTGCGACGTGATACTGGACTTGGTTTTACTTGTAGTTGGATTTAAGGTTATTGATTTAGGAATTTGCATTATGTTGTATCGACATTATTGTACATTCAAAAGACATGTACCTTCCCTGATTCGCTTTGCTTGGATACATTTTTCCACATAACCATACTTCAAAGTATCGTACATACAATGATACTGCTTTTCGTCTGTACAAAATGTATTTGATCTCAGTTTTCTCAAAGCACCCTCTGGACAGGTAAAATTAAATGATAAAGCTGTGTTAAACCCAAGAACCTGTGTGAAAAACAAATAATTGCATGTTAAAATATGTACAAACTCAAGTAATGAATTTCTTATATCAGTGATACACGAAAATGCCGAAACTTCTAACTTGCTTTCTTCTTCTCCTTCTTCGGTAAACGGAAATTTCTTTTAATCTTCACTTAATTTAGAGCTTGGCTATATGACCATTCTTTCTAACATTTTTATTTTACAACTTTTCTTTTGTTTTTCTTGTGCAGTTCCCTGGTACATTGTGGCATGTAACTGTGTTTTCAGCCATTGTAGGTGTTTCCTGTTACCCTTTTAATTTTATTACATAATTATATTTTCATTATATGAGATAGAATCATTTGTCTTCTTTGTAGCATTTTTGTACAAGGCGATTGGTTCTTGCAACACTGACAAAATAAAAAAAAATCCATTCAAAGAAGACAGGAACAACTTTAAAACATGGAGAAACAAAGAATCTTCCTTCATTTACAACGCACATGAAGTTTTTACCAAACTGCTATTTCAAATTCTAAAAACAGAAAAGAGCGGTGGGTTTTTCAAAATAAAATATATTTCCATCTAATATGAATTTTGAAAACAAACAGTTTACGAATCTGAAGAAATTTCAACATTTTAATTTCACATTTTTTTTTCAATTGCAGATAAAATGATGCCAGTTCTGATTTCACTTGACTACAGTAATATACACATGGAAAACTGAAACCAGGAGTTTTCATTTAAAGTTCATATATGAGAGTGATGTATATTTTCATTTTAAAAAGTTGAATAGTGATGTAAGTGAGAACCGAACCGTCAGTCTAAAACGAATAATCCATGGACACATCTGAAAAACAAAGACATAAAGATATAACACGAAGTCATCCCTCCAGAAGTTTTACGGTCGACATAATCATCTTGTGGACCGCTATGGGATATCTGTTTCCAGGATGACAACAGATCTTTCCATTTAAAAGCTTATTTGTTGTTTTCTCTTCCGGATTTGACGTACTACCGGATTTGACATGCTCAACACGGCGGGTGTCTTATAAGAAACTGGAGATGCTCACTCTATGTTTTTATTGGGTTCGTGTTGTTCATCTGTGTGTGTGTGTGTGTGTGTGTGTGTGTGTGTGTGTGTGTTCATTTTTCTTTCCTGTGCCGTACTCATGTTGTATCTCTGTTTCTTTGTTGTTTCCGATGTTGCCATTGTCCTTGGATAATTCGTTTTGGATTGACGGTTCGGTTTTCACTTACTTTACATGGCTACGGCACAGAAAAGAAAAATGAAGACGCACATATACAAAGATCAATGTCGGCAAATCAACATTAAAAACGTAGCGATGAAGTAATAAAATATTCAACTATATTTTTGATTAATAAAAGTAGAGCATGTGGTCGTTTCCGAAATAAATTGAAATATGCAGAGTAACAGTTTTGCATAAAGGAAGGGCAACATATATTCCTTCGAATTTTTGCCTAATCTCAGTCCTTTATAATACATCGAAGATTTTTTTGGAAACACGTAAGTTTTCAATTCTAAATTTTTAAACCATAACTCAAAAATTGTTTCATGTGTCACCGTTTAACTAAAGTTATAGATGGGTGGTTGGAATGCATGGACAATAGTGAAATTATTGGGAGTGTAGTTGTAGATTTAAGGAAAGCATTTGATCTTGTAAATCATATTTAACAGTTACTTTGGTGTTTTTGTTATTTAGTCCTAGAAAAAAATGAAATTTTGCCATGTTGGATAAAAATTGATGACTTGGTTAAAATCATTTTTGTTTCACAGAAAACGAGAAGTGCAACGCAGCAGTGTTAAATCATACCCAGTTTTTATGACATTTGTAGTTCCACAGGGTCAGTTTGGGCCTTTCTTATTTATAATATATATGTATAAATGATCTACCGCTTTATATAAACGTAAGAAATTGACATATTTGCTGACGAACTACCTCTACATTGCCATGATTAAAGTTTTTAAATTATTAAATATATGTTACACAAAAGTGTGAAAATAATTCCAAGGAAAGAAATTAAAAAAAAACAACAATCTTAGTGTACATATATGCTTGTAGGTTCTAGACAAAAGCTTTCAAAATTGTCAGATCTTGACATTTATTCAAAAGATGATTATATTGAAAATGTTCATTCACAAAAACTACTTGGTATTGACATAGGTGAAATTTTGAGCTTGAATGAACAAGTAAATAGGATCTGCTTTGATATCACTTTTATGCAAGTTAAAGTCACATTTATCATCATATTGTTTGTCGTGTTTCGGGAAATGATTAAAAAATTTGCAGACCAAATTTTAAATTCTCGTTCCTCGTGAAATGACATTGTATTTTTCGAACGTGTGTGAACAATGTCTCCTGAATATCTGCCTCTTTCAGTTGATTTTCTACGTATTGCTTTATGCAATTCCTTTCCTTTTTCCGAAAATCATGCTTCCCCAAGTACGGCTAGAGTTAATGTTTACGTAACCTTAGACAGTTGGCTGCTGTAATATTCGAAATATTTGTCTAAAAATGGTATTCCCCAAATTAACGAAACTATGCACATTTTAACACACCAGAATACCCATTTTGGAAGCAAACTTTAATACCCAGAATTTGTTCCATAAACTTTACCTGTATCTGTAAAAAAAATAAGTAAACCTTGCTGTGTTACAGGGTTGACGACTTAAAATTAGAATACAACAATACAAAAGAAAAGTCAACACAAGTTACCGGTAGTTTTTAATATGTCATAAGACATGTAAAGTTTTCAACTGATATCTATCAAATACACATTTTCCTCAAAAACAGCGTTGTACATTCATTTTCTATGGCGGCTTTAGTTTATGTATCTGCTTTTAGCCTATGTAATTGAGCGGCTTTGGTTTATGTATCTAGAATAGTGAAAACGAAGCTCAGTAAGATTTGTAAAACAGAAAGTTATTATGCGACTCTCAAATGGTTCAAGTAATTGTTTTTAACTTCAATTCTAAATGAGGATACATATTGTACCATTTGATAATACGTTTACTGTAAATTCAGAAATAACTGTTATTTTCAAGGAATCGCAATAATAATGTGTGCATTCATTTCTATGAGGGTAAGCATCTACTTACATACAGTTCTGTAAGTGTCCGTTTTCTCCGAGTTTTTATGACGAATTTAATTTGGCAAAATAACACACTGTATCGAGTGCACGTAACGATCACTAAAACTAAAAACGTTACGAATTTTCATTTCAAATACCATCTGCAGTTACAAGTTGTTTGTCTTTTTGCTTTTGTTTCTTTTAAGGGGACAATGAAGATTTTTTGTTAGCTGAGAGATATATTGTATTATAATATGATTTCCTACATCCTCTAAAACTCTTTTCAATTTCCGCGATGAGAGAAATATCTCTTTCCTTTTAATGCACATTTGGAAAAATAATTATTAGGGACAGATAACACTTATGAAAATACAAAAATACTCGAATTGTAGGGAAAAAATAAGCAAATTTTGTTATGCTGTACACGTGTTTCAATGACTGACCTCCCATCAGCAGCTTTAGAATCAAATAATATTAAGAATCATAGCCAGACAATTGTCAGATAGAAGTCAGCATTACCAAAAATATTGAAATCGGAGGCTAAATGCAGTACTAATGCCATTTCAGAAAAGTCTGATTACTGTGCTGGTAAATACCCTCGGGGACTTCTGGACCAACAGCAGTGGCATCGACCAAGTGGTTTCAAGTGGTTTCAAATACAAAAATATCCAAGTTGCAGGGAAAACTAGAGGATGACATGCCCCCGCACAAGGCTGATTCAAATTGGGATTTCTTAGAAATGATATTTGTGTCTGTAAGACAAATATAAAGCCCCCGCTAGAAACATGTTACTATAGGAGTTGCACAGATAAACTATGTACCATCTATTACTAAGACACCAAAAAAAAATTATTAAGTTTAACAATGAATATTTAAGGTGAGACGTTACTAAATGACCATGTCTTACTTTCCTATGAAAATTTGCACACAAGTAGATCTAAATGACTTGCATCGGAATATCAACTTTTTAATAGGGGTCATGGATCACTTAAGAGAGATATTTGACATTGAAAACGCGGTTTTTGGGGCCTGCTTTTACAAAGATATAACGTAAAAATGGCAATTTCGCACCTCAAAATTGTACGTTTTTCGATATATCTACAATTACAGCGATTACCTATTGTCCAAACACTAACACAAAGAAGAGGAAGAAACTGCGAATCTTTTGATGTATAGAAACCCACATGTCATGGAGCATTTTTTTTCTAAGTAAGCTTAAACTTTTGCAAAAGGCGTTAAAACGTGTCAAGCGGAAACGTTACAATGCGTACAACACAACGTTTTCAAATAGATTTCATATAATTTGTATTGGAGACAAATAATACTTGCTAATATTTCATTTAAAAAAACGGAATTGACGGTTATTACTTTTGACAAGATAATTTTACTGAAGATTACTGTAAAAATGTGTTTTTGGTAGAAATAAATCCTTTTCCGAAAAGATCAAACGCTGATTTGCGCTGGAAACAAAGAAAATATCTTTGCTGGAATTTCCGGTAAAATTACTTGATTTATATTTATTTACATTGTATATATTTGTTTATTTATCTATTTCATTTTAACTATTTATTCATTTATTCTTTTCTTTTGATTAATACATATATGTTGGGATACTTATAACAAGCAAACTGCAACACATAAAATAAAAAAGAAGTCAGAATATGCGATTTTTTTTTTTCGAAATGAATTGCTTTCTCATCAGCCTGAACCGTTTGATTTTCAGGTGGGGCTGTGATTTTTTAAATTTCGGGTCCTGATTTTTGCTAAAAAGATTCCTTGACTAGCACCTGGATCGAAAAAAATAATCTGGCCCACATCCTACCATTTCAAAAAATAAGCATTGCTCAACAAAATTTCAAAGCATAGTTTAATCGGGAAAAATTTATCCCGCGAAACGGAAAAAAAATCCGACTCGGGTGAAAATCTCACTAAAAATCAGCTTGTCAATGCCTAATTATACACTTTGAAAAAAGTTCAAAATGTAAAACTTCCGAATAAATATACCGGGATCGTGATTTTTCAGAAAGCATGTCAAGTATTTCTGGATTATCCGACTGAAATTAAGAAATGAAAATCGGGATGAGTCCACTTCGGTATTACAATATTCCGTCTGCATCAATTTATACAATGCTTGGTAGTTTTTCTTTATTGTTATCATTAAAACACATAAAAATTTTATATCATGCTGACAGTTAAAAAGTTGATAGAAAAATTAGTAATGGTTTGTCAACTTTTGTACAGTTTGGCCAGTGTTTGTAATATTGATCATCGCCGTCTTTTCACGTCGGAGGGAGGTGACTCTACCATGACGTTCATTTAGTAACGTCTCAACTTAAAAAAAATGAACCACAATCAAAATACATACCACATGCACTTCTTCAATATAGGTACAAATAAAATGCATAATAAAAGCTTGCTAGCGTCAAAACTGTAGGAGGAGTTGTGCGGACAATCTGTGTACCACTATTAATAATTCACCCAAAATGACTAAGTTCAACAATGTATATTTTTGACAAAAATTAACCATAACCAAAATCCTTACCACATGCACATGTTCAATAAAGGTACAAATAATCAGCAAAAAAAACTTTCTAGCATAAAAACTGTAGGAGGAATTGCGCGGACAAACTATGTACCCCCTTGGACGAATGGACGGAAGGACGGACAGACGGACGAACAAGGGTAAAACAGTATCCCCCCGATTCATCAATGTGGGGGCATAGAAATCAGCAAATTTTGTTAGGTGGTACAAGTGTTTAAAGGGGTAACCTTTCATCAGCAGCATTAGAATCAAATAATATGGAAAGCCATTATCCCAAAATGTCAGAATGAAGAACTCATACTCAAAAATATAAAAAAAAATCAAAATAGAAAGCCAAATTCTGTACTAAGGACAACCATAGAGTGCATAACACGGAATGAAGACTCAATGTTTTTTAAGGGGTTAGAATATAAATGGAAACGGTTAATTATTGGAAAAAAGGCAAGCTGAAATTTTCATGCCAGACAAGTCTGAACCCTGGGACTCTGGTCCACCAGACGTTACGCACGATGTTGCGTCTATGAACGTAACGTTAAAAATATGGATTTCATAACGTTTTTGATTAATGCAAGTAACGTTAGAAAGCAATTTCTCATGAATTATAATATAAATGTTGAATCTATTTATATTCTCTCGGAGTTGGCCTTTGTAAGTTGAAATACCTTTGTTTCATTTTTTTTTTTTTTTTTTTTTTNGGGGGGGGGGGTATTTGACAATAGAATATGTGCAATGATCTAATCATATGGGTATGGCAAAAACGAGGACATTTTTACGTGTTTGTCGGCTGTTCGTTTGTTTAAAAATTCATAATAAAATTTTGTGTTTCCATTCTTGTTTTGGATCAATTTTCAAGTATTGCATGTCTAGGTTATACTCCGGTACATTTATTTGAATGGAATAGGACATAGTATATATCAAAGATTTATTTTGAAATATATTAGAATACATTAAACTTCAAACTTTCTAAAATATTAAACTTCCAAACTGTCAAAAATATCCTCATGTAGACTTTCAGAAATGGTAATTGCTTTATTTCCTTTAATGCCACTACACAAAAAATCTGACAGCGACAGTAAAGGCCGGTCGTCTTTCCTTTCGTAATAAAGTCCCTTAACAACATTTGCTCATATTGGAAAAGAATTACCCCATTGGTCAGTTTGTGTACATGTAATACAGCAAGGTATTTCTAAAATTTTGTGTCAGAAATATGCATATTCTATGTCGTCAGCTAACACAGCAACAACATCAACCTTTGAAAGTAGACTGGAAACAGAAAACTCCGATTCTAATTCTGCATCATCCTCAATGTCAATGCCAGCTTTCTTAGTAGTAAACATTTTTACATTGCCACGAGAACCTAAAAATGGTAGATTGTCACAAGCGGAACTGTCGCAGTGGAGACACTTGTCACATTCGTAGCATGACAGTTCTGTTATTGTTAAAAAAAATTGGGGGTAGCTGAAAACGCAGAAATATAATGTATTTTGCGGTTCTCAGGAATTGGTTTGAATTCAGTAGGATGCGATGGTCTTGGAACAGACTCTGTATATCGAAACAACCTGCATTTATATAGCCCACTTTTAGGTTCTGTTAAATAAGTATTACATCGACTGGGCTATTTGTAATTTATTCGTATCGATATGTCGAAAACGACTATACATGTACTAGAAAGGCAAAGCTTATTTTTATAAACGATATGTGTCCTACAATCAAATATCCAAATAAATAACACAAAATATCAGGTAATCTTTTCTATGGTTACAGCACAAACTGTCGCACTTGAACATTTTTACATAAACTATGGGTTGCACCTACAGAAGCCACCTGTTGCGGTTGCAGCAGCCAAAGTCTCAGTTTTATGGTTAAAAACCGGATGTTTGGACAGATGCGTAAGAAAGTCAGACTATTTGAACGATACACGTATCCATTGTATATAAGCTGTGTTGTATTCATATTTTGTGACAGGAAAAGGTGTAGTTGTACAGTAAGCAACGAATTATAAGATTTGTTTATTCAAATTAAACGTGCTTTCTTTGCTATTATTTTAACTGTCTGTTAGCTCGATAATTTACCCATATTCTACTTTCCATTTCAAAAGTAAAATATGATTTAGATATACTACTCAACAAATGAAATGATACACATTTAACTTTGAAAATATTTTTGTATTTCGCAATTTAAAGTTTTTATTTTAGTGTATTCATGTATTCAATGCCAAAGCACATTTGTTTATTCCGATTTTGAATCAATTCCGAAACGGATACGATGAAAATCCGGACTGGTAGTTTTTCGCCCGATGATCGAGTTCGCCGTTAACTGATGGAGTATTTAAATTTTTTGATGTCTATAATTCGGACACTTCATCAGGTTAACGATTGCCATCTTCAAAAGTGGAAAACAACGATACCCCATTCAATCAAAAATCAAAGTGGACAATAATTTAGCACGGTCAGACAGTCGATCTTGATTTTTGCCCTCGCATTTCTTTGTTATGTGAAAAGAAGAACAAACTAAAGACTATTGATTAATGTTCAGCAAATATGCTCATCAAATGATAAATCAGGTGGTAACAGGTCCCGTGAGAGGTCGGAACGTCAAGATCGCGTAACACGCGTTTTACACTTAGGAGAACGGTAGTTGAAAACGGAAAACAGGCCCTAAGGATTCATGGTCGACATAGCGACAGAGGTTTGAAGTCAACCGGTTCGAAAATTTTGTGGTTTGATAAAAAGAAAATGTTGACATACACACTATCTACGTCTGAAAAAAAACATTCCGGAAAATGACCTTGACCGTGACTGGAGATGGTTCAGAAACCGTAAGAGAATGTTAATTCTTACGTACAAAATATACATTTTGTCTACGTGTCATGGTCTTCTGCTAAAAGGTAAAATATTTTTAAAATATTTTTTTTCTGATAAAATTTGTGTATCGTTTCTTTTGTTGAGTAGTATAGAAACTCTTGCCTTAATTCTGCTATATTCGTCATACCAGATACTTATTTTGTCTGATTAGGGAGCAACCTTTTGATTTTTAGGGGGGTGGGGGGCAAGTAAGGAATTTGAAAAAAAATCCAGGATCAGAAATTTGGCGAAATAAATATCAGGATAAGAAGAAGCTGGAAAAAATAACCAGGATGACATATGTGAAGCAAAATTTCTGGCTTGGACCTAAAAATAAAATGACAGGATTACTTCAAGTGAGAAAAAAATTGTCGGGCTCAAAAATTGCGTGAAAAAAATATCCAGGATCAGATGTTACCTCCTTGCCCCCCCCCCCCCTAAAAATGAAATGGTTGCTCCATTATACCCACAATACATCTGATTACAGCAGTCACAGTCTCGGATTGGGTAAACCACAAATTAACAGTAGCCGCACTGTACAAGCTACGTGTATATGGTAAACTTGTACCGTTACCACATTCGGAAAAGGGAGAATTCACATGCCCCTGCAAACATTTCAGTTCAACCAACCATGGCTGAAAACAAGTTCCAATTGTCCAAAAGCAATCGTTCAAAAATATAGAAAGCATGATAAAGAAAAATTCTAAATAGAAAGGTTTAAATCCAGTGTATGGGCGGCCAAACGGGCAAAAAATACAATGAAAACACGAAAAAGACAGAAATGAATAAAATATAAACATATCTAATTTAAAAAGATAAAGACAAAAACGTTCTACAAAGGACAAAACTGTAAAATAAAAGACAGTTTGTCAGAAAAGACAGATGTCGCTTTTCCTTTCAACTCACATCCATGATTTCGATTGGCTGCTATTTTTAAATGTATTGTCCAACGCATTTAATTACCTCTCAATAGCATGAATATAACATTCTAAAACATATATTGAAAAAAAAACTAAAAAAAAAACAAAAACAGAAGTTACTCAAAAGAAAATTAATTTATTATTAAAAATTGAGAGACAGTTAAGTAGCTATCAAAAACAATCAGATGAAAGAGGGATCGAAAAGGGGGGAGGGGCAACTGAGGATCCGGCCATTCAATTGAAAAATATAGATATATTCCCATGCGATTCAAGAAAAGTGGAAGTGCAACCATCGGAACCCCCTGATCAAACTGCCCATATGGCAAACAATTTTCGGGAAGCCGGGATAACCAATTTTTAACCAGTCGAAATCCGTGAACTTTAAGGCCTCAAATCGGAATGAACATGTCAAGGGCATGTTTTATGGTGAAATTTGACGGTGTTGGCATTTTTTTCTAGAGTAGATATAAACACAAACTTCATCAAAATTGATTATACGTGAAGGTTCATTCAATTATATACCTTATACCTTTGAACAAGGATTTGTATACAAATCCTTGCTTTGAATTATCCACTTTTAAACTTTAAATGTAAAAAAAGGAAGAAAAAGGAAAAAAATTACAGGCAATTTTTTTTTCATAAATTATATCCGATATTTCGAGTGCCAGGAATGGGATGAGACCCCCTCTCCCCTTCTAATATACCGATGATATCTTCTGTGATAAGAAAAAGGTAATCAGTGATCTTTAATGATCTTATGGATCATAAATAAATATAAATATAAATAATCAGGTTTATATCCGCAGCAGTCAATCTAACCTCTTGACCTATAACGGGCCTATAACGTTCAACGTGGTTTGCTCTGTTATCTATTCAATCAAAGCGCCATCTGTCTTTTCTGACAAACTGTCTTTCCTGACAAACTGTCTTTTATTTTACACATTTGTATTTCATAACAATTTCGTCTTTTGTAAGACGTTTTTGTCTTTTTGATTATACTTTTTTGTTTCTTTTGTTACAAACTTGTCTTTTAAATTTTCAAGTTTAATTCTTTAAATGTAACAATTTTATCTTATTTGCAGTTTTGTCTTTTTAGTTTTTGACTTTGTATTTTTTGCCTGTTTGGCCGCCCATACCAGTGTGAATATAAAAAAAATCAAATGTTTTTGATAGTTCGTAGACACAAATAAGTAACATTCTGTCAACAAGCTCCCTTTTTTTTTCAACCCTGTTCTCATATGTATGAATTATTTTTCATTGCGTTTTGAGAAAGGGTTGAAATATTTATACAGTTATTTGGTATGTGATATTAACTTTGTTTAATTTGAAGTTTATTTATATATAGATAGATAGCACTGGGTCAGTTATACTGTTCAAGTGTTCGGAAATAATGATACTATTTGTTATTTTTCCTGTTATATTTTCATCTACTTAAAAGCTGTCTCCCAGGAAACGTCTGGTAATTCAATGAAAAGAACAGTTTCCGGTATTAATTATAGGAAATAGCCAAATGAAAGGTCGTGTGTGGTAATAGATTTGGCAATCATCTTAAACAATATTAGTCGTTCGGAATATTCAAATTTTAGTATTACATTGATAATCTGTTAATGATAAAATGCGTCTGGATATTAGTACCCAATAAATATATATCTGTTAAAATGTTCTTTTAATTCTCATGTTTTTTTAATCATTTTTAATTTAGTTCATATTGTGAAGATATTTTGAATCTTTTATGTAAATTTTTATATATGCATTCCGTTTGCTTTTAGTCAATATACTTCTATGATTTAAAAAAAATACTGATTTTCGCCAAATTTTTATCTGCTTTATATTTTTATTTAATTTGTTCTTTGGGTTTGATTTATTTTTTATTAATTTGCTTATGATCACCCCGAAAATTTTGTTTTGATATTTCAATAGTTACCTGTTTTTTCATATTTTGTTTTAAGTGTATTTATACCCTTGTAACATTTTTATATTGCATGATATGTTTTATGTGAAATTGTACAGCGCTTTGAGTATTGTTTTTATAGGTAGAGCGCTTTATAAGAACTGTAATAGGGAAATGGGGTAAATGTCAAGGAGACAACATCCTATCTCCAGGTTAAAACGACCCAAAACAAAGCATCTAGCATCTAAGAACAGTGGTCTAAATTGTTTTATAAATGAAAGCAATAAATCAAACTGCATTCCCTTCACCTATTTATAAAGCTCTAGTTTGTCAATGAAGTAAAAAAAAAGAAAGCAGTCGATCATGCATTGAAAAATCAGAAGTACTCTAAACAACATTGTGGACTTTCGGGTGTTCACGGAATTATAGTTTGATTGTTATTGTATGAATGATACGTATTTTATTGATTATATTTTACAAACCTAAGTCAAATAAATTTTTAGCACACATATACCAACCTGTAATATGAGAATTTTCAAAACATGTCCCATAATGGAGTTACTGACGTAATGTGTATACTGAAACATAAGTAAAATCTTTTTAAATCTAATTGTAAAGGTTATTTAAATGATTACTTCTAATTCTGTGCATTGACCAAAGATTTCCGTGTGTAACATTCTTTCAAAAATACAAATAAAAGTATGGTATCTATTAAACAATATAACATTCCTTCAAAAATACAAACAAAAATGTATATTTGTTAGGTATCGGGCGAAAATATATCATTCAAAATTAGTCTAAACCTGTTGTCAATTATCAGAAGTTGGCCTCTATGAAAAATAAAAAAACTGTTTGTTGGGGACAGACGGTCGACACCTTGAGTAAAAGTAAGGTCGCCTCGAGTTTACAAAAAGTCTCCATAGGTTTTTTTTGTAATAAGAGAATAAAAAGAGGAGTATTTAGAAAACTTGCTACAAATCTCGTGAAATGTTTCATTCTCTGTCCTCTTTTTTAAGAAAATAAAATTGCATTTGATAAAACAAAACATTACCAAAACAAAAACAACAAAAAACAAAACAAAAAAATCTACAGGATACAGGAGTCTACGGATTGTGGTTATCTACGGAATGTGGTTAGCTGCTCAGTCAGCATCTATTTCAAAACAAGGGAATAGGGTATAAAAACTTGAAATAGGGCTTTTTCAACACAAATATTGTATTCAAACCCAATTGAGTAAAATTAACTAACGGTCTATATACCTAAAATTATTTTAACAGTTGAGGTAAGTTACCATGTTACCTATTGCATAAAAAAACAGGAAGTAACTGACCTTAATCTGGAGAGTTTGAGAAGACATTTTACATTCTATCTAAGGCTTAAAAACAAAAGTAACGAACTTAATATGTTGGAAATAAAAGTTTTAAGTGCTTGATGTCAGTTTGATATATTCTGAATCTTTATCATTATAATATTTTTTTTTACTTTATATAAATATTTAATTTTTTTACTTACGTTTGCATATTTATTTCAGACATAATGAAGATCACATGAGATATGCTTTTAAAATATTTCTTTCCACTCGACTGAATTAAACGGTGAAGGACGAAAGTGTTGGCTAACCTTTAATTTCGCAAAAAAATGAATCAACTAGAAAGTACAAAATCTTTCTTTTTCACCATTACAAGAGAACAAAAGTTTAACCACAAAAGATACTAAGTTTCATTTCTAATTTTTCTATTTTACAAGCATGGGAGACAACCCTTTTGCGAAAGCGTTAGGTTCTAAATGGTAAATCAGGGTACGATGTCATGTAACAAAAATCAGGTGGAGAAATGTATTTGAACGAAAGCTTCGAAAAGTGGCAGAAGAAAAAGTGATAAGCAGAACATTTCCAAATGTTCTACGGAAGGATGAAAAAACCTTAAACACATCGGCAAACGAATACCGAAGCAAGAACGAAGAAAGGGGGAATTCTAAAATCATAAATCCATAATCACGGCAATTTACATCTAACACGAATTGAGACATGACAAAGACAAAAGAAATAAATAAAAATGAACAAGAACGCCACACAACTAAAGCACTAGCAGTGTGAACCCCTATATAACTGAGGTATCATCAGGTGCTCCGGAAGGGTAAGCATGATCTGCTCTACGCGTGGCACCCGTCACACTGCCAGTGAAAAGTCCGGTTTTGTCACAGTCGGTGTTAGTCAGTCCGGTAACAAACTCTAGATCTAACCAAAGATATTTGTTCTCATTTGTGAAATAGAAACATTGTAACGGTCAGTCAAATCGTGGTGACGACCGTAAAACTTCTGTAGTGACAATTGCAACAGTGACTGAACATACCCTTGATGTATAAGTTTTTGAGACAGTTATTTAAAATCGCTGTACAAACTACAGGCACGGTAATAGCGAATGAGTTGTGAAATGTACACGCCATATGTCGGAGATGTGGGAATATTACTGCTCAAAGACGGGAAGTTCACTATTGGAAAGTCGAAATCATCACGCTTGTCGTAAAGTTTTGTTTTCAGGCGTCCAGAGTTGTCAATGTAGAGGTATAGGTCAAGGTATGATGCCGATGATGGTATATCAGTGGTCTCTTTAATTTCGAGTTCATTTGGGTATATAAAATGAAAGTTATCCTTAAATTGAGGATTGTTCAATGAAAGAACATCATCTATATAACGGAAACTGAAAATGAAGGATTTGGCCAGCTTATTGTCTTTTTTCTGAACTAGCCCTTGTATGAACCTGGCTTCATACGAATAAAGAAACAAATCTGCTAAAAGTGGCACAAAATTAGTCCCCATTGGTATCCCTATTGTATTATATTATACATCGTTCAGTTTAATTTTTTTATTTCCAGTTAAAGGCTTCATTTTTTGGTGCAAATGTGAATAATTAACGAGAAAATATTAAATGAATATATATTGTGTTAATATATTACATATTATTATACAAAATCAGAAGCCAACATTTTAAATGGTGAAGTCAGTAAACAATAATAATAGAAAGATACAAGATATAGCAAAGATTGATTGATAAGTTAGAGTTTAACGTCCAGTGAGCAGTATTTCAGTTATATCACGACGACAACAAGTTAATCAAATCAATTATTAAGAAGGGTCAGAGGGGCTACCTAGCCAATTTGTTTAGACCTCTACACCAGGTAAAACATTGTAAGTAAAAAATGAAAGAAATAAAAGTGGAATAGATAACCGGGGCAACGAGTTTTGATTGCCATTGGAAAAGAGGAGAAATAGGCAGGGGCAGGTAATTTAGCCTTCAATACGACTCCCAGTGAGTCTGCTCTCCTAAGAAAAATATAGAAGGGCTCTTTATACTGCATGGGGCGTGGCGTTTCTCCACACAGTTTGGCTACAATGGTTCGAATTCAGGCTTTCCCTTTAATGACCTTAATATCCAATAGACATTCTCCTATCCACCTGGGGACAAGTCCGGCAACTCTGTAGCCCTAGCTCCTGAAAACCGATTCCGATGACGGGAATATGACAATGATATACAACCCACAATTAGTGGAGTTCGAAAATATTTTTCTTCAATAAATATGAAGCAAAAAAGTTATTTCTGCAAATTACCACTGTGACATATTGCCCACCCTGTCCAAAAGTCTTCGTTTCCGAAAAATATATATTATCATATATTTGTTTTAGGTCGTTTTAACTAAGAGATGGGATGTTGTTTCCTTAACATTTACCCCATTTCCTTTCTTTTTCATTAAAATATGTATATACTTTTTTGTTAAATTGATTTCTGTAGGAATGAAAACTAAACAGAATGATATACTGAAAGGTATGTACTCTGAAAGGAGTTAGTACACTGAAGAATTGTTAAATATTTAGTGTATTTCCTACATTTTGAAAAACTCAATCTCAAAATAAGATATTTCTTGTGTATAGGCATTTGACGTAAGTATAAAATTATTATGTTTGAGGATCACATCACAAAAGAATGGAGATTTTAGCATGTTTCTGAGTTTGTATGGAAAATATTTCTCTTTGATTGTCAAGTATGTTCTATCAATCCAAAATGTTCTAAATCATGAAATGTATGGAACTAGAAAGTCACGAAAATGAGAAACCTGGTATCTTGTCAAGATAATGGATTTCTTTTGAGGTACAATGTACCTGGTTTCTCGCTCAAATATCCCTCATCTTTATTGGGATACGTTGGTATCTTTTCGAAATACAAGGTTTTTAGTATAACGCAACACCCAAGTTTCTCATTTCTGATTGAAATCTGTGTTAAATTCGAAATTTTAATTTTGAGTCGTCTTGTTTTCACTTTTGACCGTATCATGCAGATTTTTGTTTCGGTGGAGGTGTAGCCGTTTACATTTTTATGGTATCTGGCATGCCACAGAAATAATCTTACACTGTTTTGTATTGGTTCTTGGGGAATAGAAAAGACTTTTCAGTATCGACTCTTAGACATTTCCACCTCTACACCCTTAGAAATGGCAAGTTTGCTAATTATACTACCTTTGCACAAGCAGGTAAAATGTTGTTGTTTTTTTTAATTTTGAATATTAGGATTGTTTAAAACTTAATACTTATAATCATGTGTTGTGTATCCACATACCAATTAAGAAATGAAAGGGTATACTGATACATGTACATGGGACAAAATCTCTACAAATACATGGTAAGGCTTAGCAAATGGAACAGAACTTCCACCTGAGCATCACCCTAAAACTAGTATTTGTAAGTTGCTAGATCTTTGAATTGTTTTCAAAAATTCTATAAAATTTTATTTCTAGTCTGTCAGGACCGGATATTGATTTAACTTTTTAAGAAAAAAATGATTCAGTGCACTTTTCTATAGTTAGTTCCCCCACCTTACTTTAATCTGTCTTCCTTTTGAAAACGTATGGTTAATTAAGTCTCCCAAACGAAGTTGGGAGACTTATTATTTTTGTTGCGTTTCTTATTATGGCTCCCAAACGAAGTTTGTGGAGACATATTGTTTTTGCTCCGTTTCTTATTAAGTCTCCCAAACGAAGTTTGGGGAGACTTATTGTTTTTACTCAATTCTTATTATTAAGTCTCCCAAACGAAGTTTGGGGAGACTTATTGTTTTTACTCAATTCTTATTAAGTCTCCCAAACGAAGTTTGGGGAGACTTATTGATTTTACTCAATTCTTATTAAGTCGCCCAAACGAAGTTTGGCGACTTATTGTTTTTGCTCCGTTTCTTATTATTATTAAGTCTCCCAAACGAAGTTTGGGAGACTTATTGTTTTTGTTTCGTTTCTTATTATTATTATTCTTCTTTCCCTTTCTTGTCGTCCACAATGAACTTGTCCGCACAAAATCTCAGAAACCATCAGACGTTGAGCTTTCAAATTTTGTAGGATATTAGTCCCATGTATTTAGATGTGCAAACATCAAAAATTTTTTGAAAGAGGGTCCATTAAGGGTACATTTGGGGGGCTCAAAAAGGGGTGGGGTCGTCCTATAGTAACCCTATGGGAAAATTAAATTTTGAATGATTTTCATCACATTCTTCACTGTTTCTCAAAAACTATTAAGACTAGCTCCATGAAACTTCATCAGAAAGGTTATGGTCATGTAAGAAAGGGTTCCACAGCATTGGAAATTTCAAAATAACTACCGTTGCCATTGAAACCATGCCAAAAAAATTGAAATTTTGGGAAAATAGTAGTTTTTGATGATAATAGTATTTTAATTACAGCAATATGTATTTCTTAGATTATAAGGGGAACCCCTGCCCACATTTTTTTTGGAAAGGGTCTGAAATTGGGTGTAATGGACAAAAGAGCACTTTGTTGCCATGGAAATAAAACCAGAAGCATATTTTTGGGGAAAATCAGGTTTTCTGATAAAAAAGAAGGAATTTTGAGAAATGTGTATTACATAGGTTATAAGGGGAACCCCTGCCCAATTTTTTTTTCGGAAAAGGTCTGAAATTGGGTGTAATGGACAAAAGAGCACTTTGTTGCCATGGAAACAAAACCAGAAACGTATTTTTTGTTGAAAAATTGAGTTTTCTGACCAAAAAGGAGGAATTTTGAGAAATATGTATTAAATAGGTTATAAGGGGAACCCCTGCCCAAATTTTCTTATGGAAAGAGATCTGTAATTGGATGTAATGATCAAAAGAGCATTTGGTTGCCATGGAAACAAAACCAAAAGCATATTTTTGGGGAAAAGCAGGTTTTCTGATAAAAAAGAAGGAATTTTGAGAAATATGTATTACATAGCTTATAAGGGGAACCCCTGCCCAATTTTTTTTGTGGAAAGTGTCTGAAATTGGATGTAATGGACAAAAGAGCACTTTGTTGCCATGGAAACAAAATCAGAAACGTATTTTTTGTTTAAAAATTGAGTTTTGTGACAAAAAAAGGAATTTTGAGAAATATGTATTAAATAGGTTATAAGGGGAACCCCTGCCCAAATTTTTTTTTGGAAAGGGTCAGAAATTGGATGTGATGAACAAAAGAGCATTTCGTTGTCATATAAGCAAAACCAGGTTATGAGGGGAAACCCCTACCCAAATGTTTTTCAAAAGGGAGTCTCGTAATGCCTTGGTATCCGATATGGGAGTTCGTTTGGGAGACTTCTGTGTTTCGCTTGCGAACACAGTTATAACTTGTTATTATTATTATTAAGTCTCCCAAACGAAGTTTGGGAGACTTATTGTTTTTGTTGCGTTTCTTATTATTATTATTCTTCTTTCTTTCTTCTCGTCCGGATGAACTTGTCCGGAGTAGATCTCAGAGACCTTTTAACCTAGAGTTTTGAAACTTTGTATCATGTTAGCCCCATGTATCTAGTTGTGCATAATCTAAAAAATTTTAGATTGGGGTCCATTAAGGGTACATTTTGGGGGCTCAAATAGGGGTGGGGTCCTTCATGTTAACCCTATGGGAAAATGAAATTTAGAATTTTTTTCACCATTTTTTCACTGTATCTTGAAAACTAGTAACTGTTACTCCATGAAGCTTCATAGGAAAGATGTTTGTCATGTGAGAAAGGGTCCCACAGGTTTAGAAATTTCAAAATTAGAACCGTTGCCATGGAAACCATACAAAAAATTGAAATTTTGAGAAAACGCATTTATTGTTGATAATCATATTTTCATTACAGCTATATGTATTATTTAGGTTATAAGGGGAACCCCTGCCCAAATTTTTTTTGAAACAAGGTATGAAATTCATTGTTATGGATAATGGAGCATCTTGTTGCCATGGAACCAAGCCAAAAAGCTATAATTTTGGTTAATTAGTACTGTTGCCATGGAAACCATACAAAAAATTGAAATTTTGAGAAGACACACACGTTTATTATTGATAATTGTATTTTCATTACAGCTATATGTACTATTTAGGTTATAAGGGGAACCCCTGCCCAAATTTTTTTTTAAACAAGGTATGAAATTCATTGTTATTGATAATGGAGCATTCGGCTGCCATGGAAACCAAGCCAAAAAGCTATAATTTTGAGAATAACATGTTTTCTGCTGTGTGTTATGTTTTGATTTCAACTATTTGTATAAGGTAAATTAAAAGGGGAACCCCTGCTCAAATTTTTTTTCAAAGGGGGTTTTAAAATGCCCATGAACCGATATGGGAGTTCGTTTGGGAGACTTTTGTGTTTCGCTTGCGAACACAGTTATAACTTGTCATTATTATTCTTCCTCTCTTTTCTTCCGCCGTGAACTTGTCCACCTGATTTCTTGGAGACCGATGGTCCAATCTTAACCAAACTTCACAGGAAGATGGAACCCCATCCCAAGATGTGCATTCCAGTCTTGGATTTTTCAAAATGGCCGGCGTTGCCATGGAAACTGAAAAAAGGCGGGAAAATTAAAAGTGCTCCAAATTGCATGAAATTTGACAGAAAGCTTGTGAATGAAGGGTAGAACATATTTTGAGGTAAAAAATTTTCAAAATGGCGGCCGTTGCCATGGAAACTGAAAAAAGGCGGGAAAATTAAAAGTGCTCCAAATCTCATGAAATTTCACAGGAAGGTTGTGTATAAAGTGTAGAACATATTTTTAGAATAAAAAATTTGTTAGAATGGCGATCCATGGGAGGTTTGGGCGACTTTTGTGTTTCGCTTTGCGAACACAGTTATTACTTGTTAGTCTCCTTCTTCTTCTTCTCTTTCCGCCAAAAATTTGTCCGACCATTTTCTCAAAGACTAATAGTCGGATCTTGACCAAACTTCACATGATGATAGATCCTTATCCCAAAAGATGCAATGGGGTCTTGGAATTTTCAAAATGGCACCGGTTGCCATGGAAACGGCAAAAAAGGCGGGAAAATCAAAGTGCTCCAAATTGGATGAAAATTTACAGGGAGGTTGCGTAGGACATGAGGAAAATTGGTTTCTGCTCTCCAAGACTTCAAAATGGCAACCGTTGCCATGGAAACATAAAAAAGGCGGGAAAATTGAAAGTACTCAGAATTGAATGAAGCTGAACAGACATGTTGCCTACGATATTTGGAAGTGATTTTTAGCCCGGATTTCTGATTTGGGAGTTCGTTTGGGAGACTTTTGTATCAGCATCCTGATACAATTATAAATTTTTATTATTTTTCTTGTTCTTCTTCTCTTTCCGCCTTGAAATTTGTCCGACCATTTTCTCGGAAACTAATGGTCGGATCTTGACCAAACTTAACATGAAGATGGATCCTTATCCCGAAAGATGCAAACAGGTCTTGGAATTTTCAAAACGGCACCGGTTCCATGAAAATGGCAAAAAAGGCGGGAAAATCAAAGTGCTCGGAATTGAATGAAAATTTACAGGAAGGTTGCTTAGGACATGGGTATTAGGTTTCCGGTGTCCAAGACTTCAAAATGGCACCGGTTGCCATGAAAACGGCAAAAATGCGGGAAAATCAAAGTGCTCGGAATTGGATAAAAATTTATAGGAAGGTTGCTTAGGACATGGGTATTAGGTTTCCGGTGTCCAAGACTTCAAAATAGCACCGGTTGCCATGGAAACGGCAAAAAAGGCGGGAAAATCAAAGTGCTCGGAATTGGATGAAAATTCACAGGAAGGTTGCCTAGGACATGGGGAATAGGTTTCCGATGTCCAAGACTTCAAAATGGCACCCGTTGCCACGGAAATAGCAAAAAGGCGGAAAATTGAAAGTGCCCAGAATTGAATGAAACTCAACAGACAGGTTGCCTGCAATGTGTGGAAGTGATTTGTAGCCAGGATTTCTGATTTGGGACTTCGTTTGGGAGACTTTTGTATCAGCATCCTGATACAGTTATAAATTTTATTATTCTTTTTCTTCCGTTTTCCGCCTCAACTTTGTCCATCAGTTTTCTCGGACACCACTGATCCAATCTTAACCAAACTTCACAGGATAATAGAACCCCATCCCAAGATGCGCATTCCAGTCTTAGAATTTTCAAAATGTCGACCGGTGCCATGGAAATCGTAAAAAAGGCGGGAAAATCAAAGTGCTCAGAATTGGATGAAATTTTAC
>MJUU01043855.1:0-10100 GCA_002080025.1 Modiolus philippinarum | reverse complement strand
CAAGACTAAATTTGAAATCATTCCTACCCATACAATAAAAGTAAACTGAGACAAAATTTCTCATCCATAGTGTGTTATAGCTAAACTTTAACACATCGGCAAACAGGAAGTAGCGACAAGGGAGACCCGAAAATAGCTTACACGTTACAACTCATCATAATCAAGCTTCTGACCAAATATGAAATCATTCCAACATATACAAGCTGAGAAAATTGTGACCAAAAATGTGTGACGGACAGACCTACAGACAGACGAATGGATGGACAGACAGACACCGCCATCACTATATACCCACCGCTTTTTCAAAGTGGGAGTATAATAAATTTGGTTGAAATCCAATGAAAGATGTGGGATATATATATAATAGGTACTGTTTCTTAAGTTTTACAGATAAAAGTTCTGAAGTATGAACATTGTATTGCAGATGGCATCTCAATTTTTACCATTTAAGGAGGTTTGCTTAGATTTTCGGAATACTCAGGTTTTATCCATTTAAAAGCATTATAATTTTTTGCCCAATGACCCCTTTATTTTATTCCATAATTTCATTTTATACATTTTTGTGAGCATTCTGTAAAAAGTTCATTCAATTCTATTTACATTCATGGTCAGACCTTGTTAATGTTAATCATATGAAAAATCAGAGGAGTTTGGTTTCCCACCAAATTTTCAATCACTTAAATCTCAAAAACTAGATCATCAACCGATCAATTTTTTTCATTCAAATTGTTTCTTTTATAATTTTCTAACAATCAAAGTGCTTGAAGCACTTAAATGTATCTTTGCTACTGATATATCTGGTTTATATTGGGTTCAGTGCTTGTGCCTGTGGCTGTACACAGACTGCACATTCAATTATCTGGCAGTATAAAATAAAACATTACCATAAATTACAATCAACATTGGATAAAATATCAAATTCTTTCTTAAGATACATTTGCATCATACAGCGATGGAAACGTTCAACATTCCCAACCACACGCACACGATTCACACGATGAACGCACACGGTCCACACGTTGAGTGCACACGATTTGCACGATGAATGATACAGAAAGTTCTCAATCGTGTATCGTGTACCGTGTATTGTGTACCGTGTACCGTGTAACGTGCACCGTGTCGGTTAAAAAATCTTATATATTTTCATGAAACGAAATCGAAATGAAAAATATCTGCGTGCAATAAAAGTCGAGATATTCTAGATTTCACAGCATAAATAAAATGGTAATTTAGAATGCAATACATTTAGATAAAACCAATGTCAATTTTGACAAAAGAAAAGTTTTCCATATGAAATAGCGTGTTGCAAACTTTCTCCCGGAAACTGTCTCCAGTTTTGCCGTAACAATACCAGAGTAGGGTCGACAAAAGCTTAAAACGTTGTAATTTTGTCAGAAAAATAAATAAATTAGATAAACAATGTTTAATCAAAAAATAATTTACGTCAAATAAAAACGTACTGAATGAACCTAAGAAAATTACTTTTAGATTTCCACATACTAAAATTTTCTTATAATTTCAACATAATATATAAGAAAGGGCACATTTTCTCTATTTTATTTTATACTAGTATCCACAATACTATAACTTGATAGAATTTAACCATAAATATAAAATATAGGGCACTTTTTCTCTATTTTATATTAACTGGTATCCGCAATACAATAACTTGATATAATTTAACCATAAATATAAAAGAAAGGGCACTTTTTCTCTATTTGATATTAACCGGTGTCCGCAATACTAAAACTTGATAGAATCTAACCATAAATATAAAAGATAGGGCACTTTTTCTCTATTTTATATTATACTGGTGTCGGCAATACTATAACTTGATAGAATTTAACCATAAATATAAAAGATAGGGCACTTTTTCTCTATTTTATATTATACCTGTGTCCTCAATACTAAAACTTGATAGAATTTAACCAGAAATAAAAAAGATAGGGCACTTTTTCTCTATTTTATATTATACCGGTGTCCGCAATACTATAACATGATAGAATTTAACCATAAAGATAAAAGATAGGGCACTTTTTCTCTATTTGATATTATACCGGTGTCTGCAATACTATAACTTGATAGAATTTAACCATTAATATAAAAGATAGTGCACTTTTTCTCTATTTTATATTTTACCAGTATCTACAATAGTAAAACTTGATATAATTTAACCATAAACATAAAAGATAGGGCACTTCTTCTGTATTTTATATAATATAGCAGTGTCCGCAATACTATAACTTGATAGAATTCAATTATAAATATAAAAGATAAGGCACTTTTTCTCTTTTTTATATTATACCTGTGTCCGCAATACTATAACTTGATAGAATTTAACCTTAAATATAAAAGAAAGGGCACTTTTTCTCTATTTTATATTATACCGGTGTCTGCAATACTAAAACTTGATAGAATTTAACCATAAATATAAAGAAAGGGCACTTTTTCTCTAATTAAATTACAGCGGTGTCCGCAATACTATAACTTAATAGAATTTAACCATAAATATAAAAGATAGGGCACTTTTTCTCTATTTTATATTATACCGGTGTCCACAATACTATAAATTGATAGAATTTAACCATAAATATAAAAGATTGGGCACTTTTTCTCTATTTTATATTATACCTGTGTCCGCAATACTATAACTTTATAGAATTTAACTATAAATATAAAAGATAGGGCACTTTTTCTCTATTTTATATTATACCGGTGTCCGCAATACTAAAGCTTGAAAGAATTTAACCATAAGTATACAGAAAAAGATTGGGCACTTTTTCTCTATTTTATATTATACCGGTGTCCGCAATACTAAAACTTAATATAATTTAGCCATAAATATAAAAGAAAGGGCACTTTTTTCTCTTTTTCATATTATACCGATGTCCGCAATACTAAAACTTGATAGAATTTAAACATAAATATAAAGAAAGGGCACTTTTTCTCTAATTTATATTATAGTGGTGTCCGCAATACCATTACTTGATAGAATTTAACCATAAATATAAAAGATGGTGCACTTTTTAACTATTCATATTATACCTGTGTCCGAAAACTGTAACTTAATAGAATTTAACCATGAATATTAAAGATAGGACACTTTTTATCTATTTCATATTATACCTGTGTCTGCAATACTATAACTTGATAGAATTTAACCATAAATATAAAAGATAGGGCACTTTTTCTCTATTTTATATTATACCGGTGTCCACAATACTATAACTTGATAGAATTTAACCATAAATATAAAAGATAGGGCGCTTTTTCTCTATTTTATATTATACCGGTGTGGGCAATACTATAACTTGATAGAATTTAACCATAAATATAAAAGATAGGGCGCTTTTTCTCTATTTTATATTATACCGGTGTCCACAATACTAAAACTTGATAGAATTTAACCATAAATATAAGGAAATGGCTTTTTTTTCTCTAATTTATATTATAGCGGTGTCCGCAATACTATAACTTGATAGAATTTAACCATAAATGTAAAAGATAGGGTACTTTTTAACTATTCATATTATACCTGTGTCCGCAAAATTATAACTTGATAGAATTTAACCATTAATATAAAAGATAGGGCACCTTTTCTCTATTTTATATTATACCAGTGTCCGCAATACTTTAACTTTATAGAATTTACCCCTAAATATAAAAGATAGGGCACTTTTTCTCTATTTTATATTATACCGGTGTCGGCAATACTATAACTTGATAGAATTTAACCATAAATATAAAAGATAGGGTACTTTTTCTCTATTTTATATTATACCAGTGTCCGCAATACTAAAAGTTGATAGAATTTAACCATGAGTATAAAAGATAGGGCACTTTTTCTCTAATTTATATTATACCGGTGTCCTCAATACTAAAACTTGATAGAATTTAACCATGAATATAAAAGATAGGGCACTTTTGCTCTATTTTATATAATACCGGTGTCCGCAATACTAAATCTTGATAGAATTTAACCATAAATATAACAGATAGGGCACTTTTTCTCTATTTTATATTATACCGGTGTCCGCAATACTAAATCTTGATAGAATTTAACCATAAATATAAAAGATAGGGCACTTTTTCTCTATTCTATATTATACCAGTGTCCGCAATACTAAAACTTGATAGAATTTAACCATAAATATTAAAGATAGGACACTTTTTATCTATTTTATATTATACCTGTGTCTGCAATACTATAACTTGATAGAATTTATCCATAAAGATAAAAGATGGTGCACTTTTTAACTATTCATATTATACCTGTGTCCGCAAAACTGTAATTTAATAGAATTTAACCATTAATATTAAAGATAGGACACTTTTTATCTATTTTATATTATACCGGTGTCCGCAATACTATAACTTGATAGAATTTAACCATAAATATAAAAGATAGGGCACTTTTTCTCTATTTTATATTATGGTCTATTTATATTATACCGGTGTCTGCAATACTAAAACGTCATATAATTTAACCATAAATATAAAGAAATGGGCAGTTTTTCTATTTTTTATTATATATAGATTATAGATACTTAATCTGATAATATTTTTATTTTCTTCTTGTAAAATCGGTGGTTGTAAAAAAAGGTATATTTCGAGTTGAAAAAAAAAAAATAAACAACAACGGTGTTTTGCAAAAAACTAGTAAAACTATCTATGAAATGCGGAATTTAAATGAAACGAGTAATCGCACGCTACACGATACACGCAATGAACGTTACACGTTACACGATACACGATACACGATGAGCGCACACGATTTACACGATGAACGCAAACGATCTACACGATGAACGCACACGATTCACACGATGAGCGCTATTTTGGGAATGTTGCACGTTTCCATCGCTGTACAAGAAAACTCTTAAATTACAAATTTCAACAGTGAACATATTAATTTGGTCTGAAGGAAGGCATGAGAAATTTAATTGTTTTTAAACACTTTCACTTCTTGTTAGACAATCATTTATCACCAACTATAAAAAAAAAAGTTGTTTTTTTAATAATGCTATTATTTCACTATTTTTCAATAATGCTGTTTTAATTTTTGAAAGGACTACAACCAATGCCCTCAAGAGATCTAGTCACAAGAAAATTTTAAAATACTTAAAATTTGTTCAGTATCTGAATCAGATGAAGTGAGGCCAGTCTGATAAAGTTTGACATTTTTTCATAAAAAAAATTATCAGAAGTTATATACCTGCACATGCACAAAAGCATTTTCTTTAATACACAGTGGAACTGAAATTACTTTCATTTCCATGAATGAGATGTGCACAATCCCAGGTTTTAAAATGACAAATCTCCTTAGTATAATAGCAATCCACAAATTTTTATAAAAAGATGTAATTGTTTATTTTTATTTTCAACAAAACAAACGTACTGTTAAATATCCCAACATATTATTAAAAACAGTAACATACAAAATTTTCAAAATATTACAACAATTTTAGGGGGATTTCAGTGGCAGCAGAAAAGTTTTGGGGCCACAATTTATAAAATGAAAAATTATACAAGGGAGGTAATTAGTGACATTAATTGTTGATATCATTGCTGACTAATTGCTATGTAAACAACACATGTCCTAATGACTGCCTCAATCAACACTCCGGATCAACACTAATCAATCAGTGTTATTATCATGTTATCCTTTCACAGTGCTACTGAAGCTTTTATTTTTAACACAACCATATGCATGTGCAGACATTTGTAAACAAATTGCAAAGACATCGTTTATCGTATTCCTGCCATAGTGAGATATTTACAACACTTGAATATTGAAGTTCAAATTTTCCCGCCTAATGATTGAAGTATCTTTAGTTTAATTACATAACCATGAGCATGCGCAGATTTTGTAAACAAACAAAAACATCGAGTGCACTGTAAACTTGATATGTATACCATGTATACGGCCTAGATAATTTTAATTGGCAAACTTGGGCATGTATAAAAAAAGTAACATCACTAGCATCTGATAGTTTGGAGGATTTTGATAAGGGATTCTGATTCCGAGACCTGACTCTACGTTCTTAGAAAAGGGGGGAGATATATTATCTTCGCACATGTACGCAAAATATTAATCATCGTAACATTTTCATACCAATAATATTTCTTCCAATTTGTTGATTTATTTTTCTGCACTACTGTTGCTTTCTTCTGTGCAGGAAAGTCTTTAAAAGCACGTTTATGCTTTGAAAATGGAACTTTTTTCTTGTGTTGGAATATGAAAAAGGGTAGTGAGATTTCTGGGGAATTGAGTTGAGCCTTCGGCAACAATAGATATCTTTGCGCGCAAAGATACCCAAAAGATCATGTTTATTTGAAATCCTATTTATTTTCAAATGGAGGAGCGAACCCCCTTAAGTTTGCTCTGTTTATGATGTTTTTGTGAGTTTTTATTTCTTTTTGTCTTTGTAAGGTTGTCTTAATTTATGTTAAATACATGTTTAAATTGCCGCTTTTTATTATTGATTTTAGATTTTCCTGTGTCACTTTTTGCTTAGTTATTTGTTTGCCAAAGCAATAATCTTTGATAAAACAAATGTATAATTCTCAACAGATGGACATCCAAAATTGTCTAGAGAGACAACCCATTTTTAAGCTGACAATTTTGGATCTCCTCACCATTCATAATATTTCATAATTTTTGTGCATGATGTTTTAAAACCTTAGTTATTTGTATGACTCTTCTGCAATTTTTTTCCTAGGAACTGCATGACAATAGAGTGACATTTTTAATTTTGATTCATTTTTTATACGCCCGTCGAAAGACAGACGTATTATGGTATACCCTCTGTCCGTCCGTCCGTCCGTTAACTTTTTGGTTTCCTGATATTTTTTCTGTAACCGCTTAACATATTGATTTTATATTTGGTATATGAGTATATCTATGTGAGATACAGATCAAGTTCTAATTTGGTTCTGGTCGGTTGATTTTGTACAGAGTTATGGCCCTTGCACTTAGTGAAATTTTGAAAAATATAGGTTTCCGGAGTTTTTTTCTGTAACCCCTTGACATATTGATTTCATATTTGGTATATGAGTATATGTAGGTGAGATACAGATCAAGTTCGAGTTTGGTTCCAGTTGGTTGATTTTGTACAGAGTTATGGCCCTTGGGCTTAGTGAAATTTTGAAAAATATACATGTAGGTTTCTGGAGTTTTTTTCTGTAACCGCTTAACATATTGATTTCATATTTGGTATATGAGTATATGTAGGTGAGATACAGATCAAGATTGAGTTTGGTTCCAGTCACTTGATTTTGTACAGAGTTATGGCCCTTGGATTTAGTGAAATTTTGAAAAATATAGGTTTCCGGAGTTTTTTTCTGTAACCACTTGACATATTGATTTCATATTTGGTATATAAATATATCTAGGTAGGATACAGATCAAGTTCGAGTTTGGTTCCGGTTGGTTGATTTTGTACAGAGTTATTGCCCTTAGACTTTAGTGAAATTTTGAAAAATATAGGTTTTCGGAGTTTTTTCTGTAACCACTTGACATATTGATTTCATATTTGGTATATGAGTATATCTCAGTGAGATACAGATCAAGATTGAATTTTGTTCCAGTTGGTTAATTTTGTACAGCGTTATGGCCCTTGGACTTTAATTTGATATTTGGTAATTGTTAAAAAGTTCGAGTTGACAGTGGATGGGCATATCATGCACTCTTGGCGCAGCAGTTTATTTCCAATCTTAGAAACCAACTGTACAGGAACAAAACATGAAGTTAATGGAATTACCCCTTTTCTTCATAATAAAGGCTGTGAACACCTCCATTGCATATTGTGAACAATTTACAGAAGATAATACAAAGCTAAATCTAATACAAAATCTGTACTAATGATGACAACTCACCAACAGCCCCTCCAATCAAAGCCCCAGATGATCCTCCCTCATCTTTCTCCACTGGAACTGTAGTTTTAACAGGTAATTTCTTAATAGCAGGACATACTTCTGTTTCTTTCATGTCTTCCTTTTCTACAATGTGAAATAGATATTACTTTAATAGGGTCTATAAGTCTTGTTCTACTTTCACTTTCACAGTCCAGAACTCTGTTATATAATGCACTAAAACTGTCACCACACTTTCTCACTTCTGAGACAAACTTCACTTGACAATATTAAGAAAATTCATTATTTTGTTTAACTACAGTCTAAGTTAAGGTTATAAAGTGTATAACTCTCGAAGAATAAAATATTCTGGTCAAGTGAAAATGAATGCCATGTCTAATTTGAGTTGTGAACCAAAAATCCAACAATTTCTCATGGTACTAAATAGGCAAATCATACATGGTAACAACATTTCCTGCATATTCTTAAAAGTCACACGACGAGACTTACAAAGCCTATACACATTAATAGATGGTGTTTCAATTTCAGCCTGGATATCATTCTAAAACTGCAATATCAGCCCGAGATGTTAGTCCAGGTGCTGATATGGGTCGAGGGATGATAATTGGGCTGATATGAAAAGGTCATGTTTTAATGTGTTTATTGCTTCCAGTATAACTAGGATCACAGAAACCAGGCTGATATTGCAATATCAGTCTGGGCAGGCTGATATGGACATATCAGCCTGGGTATGTTGGAATGGATATTAACTTCCAGTTATATTACTAATACAAAATGAACATATCGGTGCTAAATATGCCATAATTTTTATTATTACATACTTGGCACAAATACTACCCATATAGCATAATGAGGCTGAGATGACTATATCAGTCTACCCAGCTATATGAGCTTAATGTAAGCATGTAATAAACAGATTAAAACACATGACTCTTTCAATATCAGCATGGTAACCAGACCTCGACAAATATCAGTTTGAGGCCTTAGTCTAGGTCTGACATGAGAGTCACAGGATGACCAGGCTGAAGCGGAAAAGGTCATTTCTCATGCCATTACTCAATGTCAGATTTTTTTTTTTATCTGATAACGCTTTTTGACTTATTTGCAAAAAACAGCAATTTACCACTATGTTCTATTTTTAGCAACAACGGCCATGTTGTTTGGTCTTCGGACTAATCGAACACAATTTTTAAACTGCATACCCTGGTGATGCTTCAGGCCAAGTTCGGTTACAATTGGCTTCGCAGTTTCAGAGGAGAAGATTTTTGAGCTAAAATCACAATGAACATCTGGTGCTAAAAGATGAAAAATAAATATGTTGCAATTATGGATGGGGTATTTCATATTTTGGAAACCTTTTTTTACCATAAAAAGTGACATTATTGACACATTTTCACTCTTGGTTTGAATGTCTGACTGTGGTAGTTTGCAGCTAATTTTCAAATAATGAAATCTTTATTGAAATTATTGATCTACCTGTCACCATTATAGATGTATAGCAAACCAACAACTCCAACAATGACTTCTGTAGAAACATTGAGAGTTATATAGTTTCTATTCAGTTTTAAACCAGAAAGGATGATAAAAGGTATTTTTTTAAAAACACTGCATAAAAGGACAACAGATTTCTAACCATAAATTAAAAAAAAATTAGTTCTTATCCAATTTTAAAGGGAAAACAAAGAATGCATTAAAGTATAAATAAATTCGAAAATGCCTATGATTTTGTGTTCCTATTTAAAAGGAATTTTGTATTCATGTTAAAATTAAATTTACCTATATCTGCACAACTTTTTGATAACAATTCTATAACTTGCTCTTTCGTAAATGCTACAGCATCTGTATCCAGCACGATAAAATCAACATTAACTGTCCCATCCCCATTATCTGTCACGTTGACGATGTAAACCTGTATGTCATGGTCATTTGTACTTCTACGTTTCCGTCTGTTCTCAGTGGTCGACACTCCTGTTCTACCTAACAATGCCAATATTACATCTGATATCCTAGCTATATATTCTGGTTCATCAAGAGTTCCGTTTGATGGTCTATCTATCACTAATTTTACCAGATCTTCTACGGACTCCGCACATACATTTTTTTCACTGTCGTAAATTGGAACACAGATGTCCTTTGTTTTATTGCGACAATTATTTGCCTGACATGACTTGGTAAAGTATTGACATCTTGGTCCAATTCTTCCTTCTAAACACTCACAAATGTAA
>MJUU01043854.1:0-10697 GCA_002080025.1 Modiolus philippinarum | reverse complement strand
GAAGATTATTGCAGATATGATTAAGTAGAAAAATAAAGTAAATTAAGGTAGTAGACCCGGGGTAACCCAGAAATTTTCCACAGAGTCAATTTTCTTTTAATTTGCAGTATGAAACATTTGTGTACTAAAATTATTCTAGAAAAAAATTGGAAAACTTTCACCGTAAGATTTTTTATTTTTTGTTCACAGAAACACCCCTATCTAAGGAGTCTTAAATTCTGCTAAGAGTTACAATGAAGCGTATACTTCTGCACTGAAGATGTATAAAAAGATGCTGAAAAGACAGCTTCATTCAATTATCTCTAGATGAAAATCCTAACAGTCATTCATCGCCAAAACAACTGGGAAATTAAAGGTCCTCCATACATATGACTTATATCAAAATCTTATAAAAATTCACTGTCCCATTTTTTCACAATGTTAGACAAACTGCATAAAAAGTCCTAATATTCCTTACTACTGAACGTCAAGCAGAAATAATTACCCACCTTTCCAAAAAACTGACTTTCATTTATTTTAATATTCTTAAGATGTCATTCAAAACCAAAATATTTCAATGTAAGCATTTTGAATTATTTTATAAAAGGAGTGCAGTTTCATGATAACCTGAAAATTCTATTTCTATTTATGATAAATATCATCAATACAAAAAATACACAAGCTGCTTCAAAACAGTAAATTTTGTTATGCTGTACACGTGTTGCAAGGAGTAACCTCTCATCAGCAGCATTACAATCAAATATATGGAAAGCCATCATCCAAAGTAGTCCAAAAAGAAGTACTCATTTCCAAAAATATCGTAATAAATCTTGTGTACCATTCATACCAATCAAAACAAGTAATTTGTGGAGAAAAGGAGTTATCCCCCCTACCCCGGGTCTAGAACCTAAATTTTATTTTCATGCATAGAAAGAGCTACGAACTGGGTTTGTATAAATCTAAACTGATTGAAAATGGATCTCTGTCGATGGTTTAGCAGCTCATTCTAGACTTGCACATCCTGAAACAAAAGTATTTTCCAAACTGTTACAAGATAATTTATCGTCTTTTCTGTTCTGTCTTGCACAAGAAACGTAAGACAAGCTTCATACGTTTATTCACCCATTATTATATCATATCAATAAACACTGTACTCGACTAATTGAAAAGTATATAATGAAGAAAAAAATGTTTAAAATATTGCGCCTGAAAGCCAAATTGAAATTAATACGCGTCATAAATTCTTAATCCTTTGGTCATAAAATAACCACGGGATCGTTGAAATCTGATTTTATCATCCTCATAAAAGAATGTACGTTCATATGTTTAATTAATGTTTGTTGACAATCCCGCAACCATGGCCAATGAAGACATGGATGTAGCGTTGCTTTACAAATAGCAAAGAATTCCGCTCAAATCGGTGCTAGGGGCCGTCTTGAACTTACTATGAGGTATGAGCAAAGCTCATTGTTTCAGGCCTCATGGTGACTTCAAGATGAAGAACAACAATAAAAGCGTTGTTCCTTTGCTTGTTTTTACCATGTATTTGTAGAGACTTTGTCTCATGTGCATTTACTTTATATCCTTCATTCACGTTAAGTAACATGATCACGTGATAAAGAGCATTTTGCAATAACTTAAAGGAAATTTGTGTATAAATAAATTGACTTTCTGGTATTATGAAAAATCCGTATTAAGTAAATCCATCCAAAATTAAAAAGCCCCTCACACGATACATTCAATTAACAATGAAGGGATATGGAGTTAATGCAAATGAGACAAAGTCTCTACAAATACATGGTTGTAATAAGCAGTCTGAATTCAAAAAGTAAAAATGTATTTAATCAAAAATGAACGCTCATTATAAAGTGTCTATAGAAGGGGCGATTTTTATCTCACTGTCATGAAAGAAGGCGTTCCTAACATACCTGTGCAAGAATTGTGAAGTACAGTAACAGTCATGGATTGTGACATTCCTTAACAGTAATTAAAAGACATGCCGATGATTGTAACAAACGTTATAGTATGTTTATGACAGTTTCTAGCTATATTTCTTATAACTGTCCCTGTATGTGACAGTACCCTCTAACTGAAATCTACCCGATAGCTATATATCCGTAAATTCCTTCAAGTAAAAATCATAGGGACTATCAATATTTTGATTTAACAAATCGTGAAAAATTATGGCCAGGGTCTTTAACAACTATTTGGGTACGATGGTCACTGTCGTTTCGGACAGAAATTATTGTAAATTGCGGAAAATTGGACTTGAAGGGTAGGGTTTTATCTGTTAAATGCAGGGATAGCTGACGTTTCTGACAGCCCTATCTAATTTATTGATATATTTATATGCAAGTTTCATTAAATTAGATCAAGAAAATACTACCTCTAATTACACTAAATTATAGAAATATTTCTTAGACTACAAAAATATACAAAAAGTACAGAATTAAATTAAATGCAATATAACTCATATCGACTCCGGTGCAGACCCTATTTCAATTTTAATGATATTTTTATAAAGATTTTTTACAGCTGATGAAAAGGTTATGTCTTTGGTTAAAATGAAGTTATGATTAATATTAGATAACATATTTTCAAATTCAAAATCATTTCCAAAATTTCAAAAATATTTGTCTGTAAATGACATTAAATTTACTGTCTAAAAAGAAATGGCATTCATCCTGCATTAAACAATATTTTTCAACAATTTTTGTCTTGGATAACTTTTCGTAACGACCCGTTTCCACTTCTTCTTTATGATCCCTAAAAAAACTGAAAGTTGTGAGAATGTTTTCTTAAGCACTGGTCTTTTATATTTCTCATTTTTTCACTCAAAAATGTACTTTTTAAATTTGATCTAAAGAATCAGTGCTTTATTGTAATATGTTTTTCCAAAAAGAAAAAAACAAAAACAAAAAATGAATTACTGATACTGTAGGTTTTTTTTTAATAAAAAAAAAGACAGTGTGTAGTAGAAACCCATGTATTTAACTATATGATTGAATATCTTATGCGGCATTGCATAACAATAAACGAAATAACTCAAATGACCTAAAATTGACTGTGACAGTTCATGACAGTGCCTTTCAGTAATGTCAATTCTACAAACATCTATCATTTCCTGTTACAGTTAATGAAAGTCCATGATTGGCCAAATAAATACAGTCACAATCAGGAACAATCCATTGATATCATGATATTATTCAATGGTGAACAAAGTAGTCACAAGCGGGAACATTTATTCATAATACATTTGTACAGGTAAATGAAGTCATTGACTATCATATTTTGTTACAGTGCTGGACGGTTTGCACAGGCATCTGTATGTCTATTAATTACTGTTTAGGACTGTCCCAAACCAAACAGTACATCCTACGTCTTCAACCATTTACAGTCCATGACAGTAAAAAAAAGGACCTTTTTTACTGTTTATAGTGTTTGTGTCGCATTATAGTATATCTGTGCTGACTATTCTTTTTTACTACTTTTGGATTATGGCTTTCAATATTATTTGATTTGAATGTTGCTGATGAGATGTACTCCTTGAAATACGTGTACAGCATAACGAAATTTACTGTTGATTATGCAACTTTGGTATTTTAGTATTTTAAAACCATTGGGCCGATGCCACTGCTGGTGGAACAGAGGTCCCCGAGGATATTCACCAGCCCAATAGTCAGACTTGCCTGACATGAAAATTCACCTTGCGTTTTTATAGAAATTTACTGTTTATCAACATTCTAACCCTTTAAAATACCGAGGCTTCATTCCGTGTATTGCACTCGGTAGATGTCCTTAGTACTGGATTTGACTTCCCATTTCGATATTTTTTGGTAATGAGTACTTCTTTTTTACAACTTTTGGGTTACGGCTGTCCATTTTATTTGATCTTAATGCTGCTGATGAGAGGTTACTCCTTGAAACACGTGTACAGCATAACGTTGATTATGCAACTTCGCTATTTTAACAGGTTTGTATTGTTGTGTTTCTCTGTGACCTTTGCTTTTTTAAGAATAGTCTCCGGCTACAGTTGTGCATCTTGCAGTCTTTACCACTTATTTTTTCTTAAATCATGAGGGAAATGGTGTTTAGGAAAAAAATACAAACGCAAAACACCCAAAAGTACAAAGCCGATCACTACAAACCTATTTTGTTGGCAAAAAGATATGGTATGAGTGTTTGTATAAACAATTTCCAGTTTCTCGTTTTTTTGTTCATATAATAGCGTGCTGGCATTCATCTCACATGGGTTGAAGAGTTTGTCTCAAAGGAATGAGGTATTTGTATTACTTGTTGGTTTTCCTGCAAATGTTTTCTTTTGTCTGTGAAGGCATTAGTGTGATATAGTGTATTTTCCTTTTGAAATAAATTTTCTTGATCTCTAAAAGTTATATTATCCAAATGATTCATAGCGGTTTTCTGTCTTTTTGTGGATTATTTTTTAAACGTAAACATAATCGTCAAAATGGTCACCAACATTAACTTCCGAAAGCAAGACGGTACATTTTACTGTAAGAAAGATAACAGGACACGCCCATAATGGCTGAAAATTACAATCACATGCCACAATCTTTAAAACAACATACGCAACTCGGGATAACCGGACTTAGTACATGCACTAGTAAGAGCTAGCGACAGGGTTAAATATGTATATGGATACCCGAACCTCCCTCTTCCATATAGTATAATAAACATACCAATAAAACCCAATACAGTAGACTACTAACAAGACCACAATCTTGAGAAGGAAAGAGTTACAAAACATAATTTAGAAAGATGGGTCAAAGGTTGCTCGCCGCCAAATTGCTGGATAGCTCAAGGATATTAGTCTGCTGGTGAAACACTGTCGTACTACGAAATTAAAATTAAATTCAAAACTTTCCGAACAGTTTGGTAAAGGTCTATCCTGATAGATTTCTGTGGACATTGGCAGTATCAGTAAGAGGCCAGTTTACCTGTAAAATAGTTAGGTCATTGGATCCCTACGCCAATTTAACATAATCATGAAGAGTATCCTGTAAATTTTGAGGATTGATTGATGGAAAATGTCGACAGTTATAAGATCAAGATCATGGACATCAGTCTATTTGTATAAAAGATGAAGAAAGTCTAAGCCAAGCTTCTTACATCGGTCGTGCAAAAGATGAGTACAATAGACCAACAAGAACAATAAAAGTCAAAGTTGACACTGTTTCTCAAATAGACATGAATTTTCTGTAGAAAAACCATGATTCTTGGAAAGCTTGTCAAGTCGTTAGTGATAGGAAATGTGTGAAAGCGCTGTCTTCAATAGAAATATAAAAACAAATCCGTTTAATTTCTCATATTCAAAGATCAACTTTTAAACAATCAACATGAATGGAAAACGAATATTACCAATCCGTTACAACCAGATTTTTCTGCAAATGGATATATCAAAAATTAAATGGAACTAGTCTCTTCATTGCTTTTTTAACACTGGTACTGGGAAAATGTTCTAAGCTAACGGGGAAGGGTCAGCCTGAAGGATAAACATTGTTTAGCTTTATTTTGACTCTTGAAATGTTGGACATTGATATTTTTTCTTCGCACAGATATATTTTAAAAAGGACCTTCTAGCAACCATCAAAATCGTAATGAATACAATAATTCCTGAGTTCCTTTCTTTCTTTATGTTTGTCTGTTGTTTTCGTTGTTGTTTTTCTAGTGCAGTTTGCTTGTCAATTGTTGCATGCGATTGTAGTTCCTGGTCATTGAAGGTGTTTACTTTTATTCTGTTTTTCTAACGTCATAGAAATAGACAGAAGAGACAAATTATGTGTGATTAAAGTGTATAGTGTAAATAAACCCATTAATGCAGCATTTTCTGAAGCATGGCCAAGCAGTCAGACCGTCTGTCTAAGAGTATATGCACCGGATAAATGATTTCGGTTGGTGCATGCACAAACACGTACTCCTGTGACCATGCAGGACATCACTAATAAATGGGTGTCTATTGATATCGCTGCTGAAAATAGGGTAGAGTATTATAATCAAAGGTACCACCTTACCAGGTCCCTTACCTGATTTTTGTATCTTTTATTTAATCCCTTGCTCAATAGGACATACCAAAACAGACATCATCCGAATATTAGAAGTACTATTGTGCAGATATTTATATGTGTTACTGAGGGAACCTGTGGTTTGAAAAGAAAAATACAAAGAAAATGGGTATTGCAGGCTATAGTTGTTGCCAGTCACAGACCTGGAGACACGCACATTAAACTATATTACCACACATCTCTCAAAGATATTATCAGTCACAATTAAAGTAATGTTAAGAACCAGTTAGCGGTAGGGAACTGAGTGAATTAAAAAGTACAGCGCTAATCATATCAAAGGAAGTAAGGGTTCACATCAGAAACCCAAAGATTACTGTTAAGCTTACCAATGATCTAAAAATAATGACTGATTCTGACGAGATAAGAATTAACGTAGGTTAACCAATATTTCGTCAGTTTATCCGATACTGTGATAGATCCTCACTTTTCCTCATGAACGAAGAGAGTTCTAACAAAAACTAAGATATGTCTCCGTGGACAAAGGAGTTTTATCATTTGACTTGACAGCATTTTGATGCAAAATTCCAACATATACCTTTCTGAAAATAAACTAGAATAATATCGAACAGATAAATGGAGAGGTATTCGTTTTTTTAATTAACAGCGATACGCATTTACATATATTTGTCAAAGAATGTAAAATTAAAAAGACAAAAAAAACAAAACAAAAACAAAACAAAACAAAAAAAACAAAAACAAAAACAAACCAAAAAAAAAAACAAACAAACAAACAAACAAACAAACAAACAAGCAAACAAACAAACAAAATAGAAGGTCTTTTCTGGATGACAGGGGTTCAGAGTAATTGTGAAAAAAATGAAATAACCTTGGACCACTTATTTGTCAACTGAATTGTTCGCTAATTTTTCAAAGGGTAACATAGAAAAACTTAACATAATTGAACATGTTTTAAAAGACAACGACATATTCTAGAAGTGATTGTGATTTGTTATTCATTGTTATCTTACTATTATGGATAAGCCTAAAAGATAGGCAACTTTATTTATCTAAGGAATTTTTTAGTTGACATGATTAGACAAAATAAAAAAAAATACCGAAGTTACTGTTAATTTAATCACTGCATATGCGCATTTCAATAACTCATGTCTCTTTAAAACTGATAAAATAAAAAAAATGGAAGTCCATCAATAGAAGTACGTGTAAAAATCGAAAGAGAACAATAACCAGTACGGTGAAAATAGAAAAGCAAAAATTAGAGAATGACAGAGCTATGCACAATGGGAGATACTCCTGAGTTTTAAACAAAATTCTTGAATTTAGATATTGCAAGAAAAAAATCGGTTTTCGGGCAAGCAACAAAGGACTGGCTACTGGGTAAGTGAAACCCTCTGGGGCTAAAAGTCTACCAGCAGAGGCATCGGCCTAATGTTAATAATAAAAAAAAAAATACCGACGATACTGTTATTTTTTTTGAAATGCGCATTTCGATTTTATTTCAAGAAGCCGATTTTATTTCAAACCTTGCAATATCTAATTTTTTGTAAATTTAATTGAAAACTAAGGAGTATCTCCCTCATGCATAGCTCTGTCCTTAGCTAATTTTGGCTCTTCATTTAGATCATATTGGGTATTTGTTCTCTTTCAGTTTTTTAACATGTTTGATTTTATGGTCTTCCAAATGTTTACATTTTATCATCACTGAAGAGACAGAAGTTGTCGAAATGCACATATGCAGAAAATAAATTCATCGTGACTTCGGTATTTAGTTCGACAACTTATGTTTCTTCAGTTCAGATAAAATTAGAATACGTGGAAGTCAATAAATCGAAATACTTGTAAAGGACTGGCAACTGGGCTGTGAATACCCTAAGGGTCTTAAAGTTCACCGGCAGAGGCATCGGCCCAGTGGTTATAAATAACAAAATACCGAGATTACTGTTAATCTAATTTCTGCACATTCTGCAAAACTGATTGTGGAATTTCACCTTCTCGGTTATATTGCCATAACCGGAATTGTTTCTGAATAACCAATATCAAAGTGGCAAAACGTACATTATTAAACAAAATCAGTCACAAGGCATGACGATAACTAGAAAAACGAAAATGGGAGAACTAAATTAATAATAAATTATCTGACTATCAAAGTTTATGTGAGTTAATTTAAAATCAAATAATTTATATTTTGTAATTTGAAATAAATAGGCATTTAGATAAATGTTGTTATTTTTGTTAGAGATCTGAAAAAGAAGTACGAATGACTGATTGTTTGGATCTAAGTGATTTAAAATTTGAAAGGAAACTGAACAGCTCTTAGTTTTTCATAGATTGAACATAAGCCATTTTCATCCTTGAACAAATGTGACAAAATAAATGCGATTAAGTTAAAATAATGTAGAACGTATGCTTTTTAAGATGTAAAGATAAATTACTGAACACAATGTAGTAATCTATTGGAGAAGAACTTGTAATGATTTTGAATGGAGATGGAAAATCAGACAGAAATAGTAAAACTTTAGCAGTGAGAATCTTTAATAGAACGATACGTCATATTTTTCTACGGTGCTGTGGTGACAACCATGGAATTTCTGAAATAACAAAAAATAATAAATAATAAAATGAACAGATCCAGGTTTTGAAACAATGTTTTGCACATTTAAAAAGCAACAAGATTGAGCAAAATGTTCACTTCATACACCAAAGATGTAATAATATTAAAAGCAGATAGAGTTAAAGCTTGGTACCCCTAGCATTCAAAGAACGAAAGTGTCAGCCTAAAAAGAACGGAACAACGCTTTATCAAACACTGTGTTAAACTAACGTGCCATATCTATCGGCAAAGAGTAACGCAAAGACTACAACTCATTAAAAAGTAACACTCACATAGTAAGGTTTTGTGCATAGTAGGAATAGTTTGAACCCCTTCAGCCCAAAACAGTTAAAGCTTGGGCACGGTACATTTAATATCCAAAGAAACAAATTCCATAAATGAATATTTTATGATGTTCATTAAAAGGGATATTTGTTCAACATGTATTTTGCTCTATGTTAGTTGGGAACAGCGAACACAAATTCGAAGTGATATTTTTGACTTAAATAAAAAAATGACTGCAACAATTTTGTGGTCGTTTAAAACCTTAATGAATTATCTTTTCTAACTTTTTTTTTCTTCATTTTATCCGCCCATTTTTATTCATACAAACTAGTTTCACAATAAATAACTTAATATTTAATATAAAATCAAATAATCTATTCGAAAAGTACAATATAGATAATTGTTAATTCCGTTAACAATTTGCAAAGTTTGCAAACATTAAACGGTGAAGAAGTGATTGAAGGTTTATTTGATAATTCGCTATAGCATGGGCAAGAGACATACTGACGAAAAAACAGAACTTGAGTCCTTGTCAGATTAGGTGAATTGAATTCGTTCTTTAGTGCGGTTCGCGTTAACAAATTGCCCAGAGGTGCTAACAATCTACCTTAGACTAATAAAGATCTGGAAGAACTTAAGTGCTTCTCTACGTTACGTGACAAATATCGTATTGTACCTGAAGACAAAGCTTCTTATAACATCGTTTTTGTATGAAAAGCACATTATTACGACTGCCTCATCAAAAAGCTATCAAAACATACCTAGTAATGATACATACAAAACAGTTTCATTCGACAAAGATAAAATCTTTTCATATCACAGGTCATTTATGTCCTCTTTGAATATTCAATCAAGACTGTCATATCTATTTTGGGCACCTTAATTACACAAAAATTTATTTAAGGTAAGGTACATCACTAGATCTTAATCTTATTCAATTATTTACTGTCTATGGAACAAGATAATATTTTATCTGCAGTCAAGGACAGGCATCAAGCACATTATGAAACTTACATTACCGAAACCGACATAAATATTATATATAAACAACATAAAACAAAGCAAAACACACCTAAAATCCCTATTAAGCTAGATCTAAACAGATACACACAATGTGGTTAATTTATCAACTTTCAGTATGAACAATGTGAATAGAACTAGTAAAAATACTGTTTATATTTCAACTCTATCCGAGTCTTTCTCAAAACAACAATTATATATAATAAAACAATAAACTATTTACAAAAAACTGCACAACAAAACTTAATTAAATAGGTAAACTACATTTCGGAGACTGAAGGCGTGACCCCAATTATAGTGATGTGAAAAAATATTTGCTGGTGTTTGTACATAACATTTACTGCAATATTTTTTTAAATTTTTTTAACGCTGGTATTATATGCATTTATTGATCTATAACCCTGATGTTAAGACTGGGTTTTAAACGATCAATCTTATAGCTTTCTTAGGATCTTCTCTGGTTTAAATTCCACGATTTATTTTGATCAATTGCGATGACTTGCATATTTTGCCAGTTAACATACTCCATTTAATTTTGAGAAATTCCATTCTCTGTCTCAAACATAAGCTTTTCTGACATTTGGCTAAAATTTTAGCGTTTGGAATAATGCAAAACTGCAATGACTGTCTAAGTATGGAAAATTCGGACGTAAGACGATGCAACGGATTGCATGAAGAGTTTCAGCTGAAAATGCATTAAATTCGTCTAAAATTGTGTCGATAATCCACTTTTTAAGAATTGCTAAATGTTTAGCTCCTGCAAATTGTTAAAAAAGTTCAGA
>MJUU01043853.1:39421-53898 GCA_002080025.1 Modiolus philippinarum | reverse complement strand
TTTTAATAATTAAGTTTAAACCAAAGACTTAAATTCTACTTTTCCAATCATATTCATTCTTAAAAGACATTAAAATTTAACTTCGCAACAAATAAACTCCTTCGAATGGTTATAAAAAATTAAAATTTTCAAAAAAATTGGATTGTTTTGGTCATTTTCAATAATAAAGTTTAAACCGAAGACTTAAAATCTACTCTTCCAACCATATTCATGGTAAAAATACATCAACTTTCAACTTCAGATCATATAAACTCCTTCAAAGTGTTATAATCAAGTTTAATTTTCAAAAAACTTGAATTGTTCTGGTCAATTGTTATTATTAAGTTTAAACTGAAGACTTAAAATCTATTTTACCAATCATATTTATGCTAAAAAGAAATTAAATTTTTGACTACGCAATATATAAATGTTTCATAGTGCAATGTACGTTTTTACACAATATATAAGGCAGAGATAAAGGGAATAAAACAAGAATTATTGTGACCTTTCAGAATGCAAGAATAAGGTCAATATATTAAGTTCAATTCGCTAAAATTTATTTAAGTCAATTATTAAAGTTTTTCTTGCAACTGCTTTTGGATTTTTTTTTTTTTTATTTCTTTAGACAAGCATTCACAATATATACTCAGTTACATATTTAAACAGTTTCTTAAATTATTCAAAGCACTATTTAATAGTTCGCTAGATATAAAAACATATGTTAAATTCTTTGTCTTTTATGCGTTTAAAGTAATACAGGTAATGATCAGTGTCGTGGAGGCGATTTATGGATATTTAAAAAG
Organism: Modiolus philippinarum; assembly: GCA_002080025.1. Classification (NCBI taxonomy): domain Eukaryota; kingdom Metazoa; phylum Mollusca; class Bivalvia; order Mytilida; family Modiolidae; genus Modiolus; species Modiolus philippinarum. The sequence goes on along the minus strand of MJUU01043853.1, from coordinate 53,116 downwards.
TCGAGGTCGTTTGAACTCTTTTTATAATATACATTTTTACTTTGTGAGAACTGATCTATGTCACAGAGGCGATTTATGGATATTAGAATTGAATTAAAGATATTAAAAAATAATCAGAATCAGCTGAACTCTTCATTTCACATACAATAATTAATACGATTATTGATCAGTGTCACAGGGGCGATTAATGGAGATTTGAATTATAGATATCAATAATTCGAATTATGGAGATTTGAATTATAGATATCAATAAATCGAATTATGGAGATTTGAATTATAAATATCAATAAATCGAATTATGGATATTTGAATAATAGAAATTTAAAAATGAATTATAGATATCTATAATTAGTGTCGAATTATAGATATCAATAATTGAATTATAGATATTAAAAAATGAATTATAGATATTAATAATTCGCACTATTTGTTTATATCTATAAATGATTTATTGATATTTAAAAGTGATTTATAGATATCTATAAGTCATTTATTAATATCTATAATTCATTAATAGATATCAATAAATAGGGAATAAATTCCACAACGGCTTTCCATACATAGAACCCGACTAAAGTTTTACCGCGATTTTCCGTGTATCCTTTAGTTATAATAAAATCAGATGAGTTACTTATATTACACAGCTCGTGGTAAACGTTGATATTATCGTAAAATTAAAAACATAAAAATGTTAAGAATTTGCTGATTGCAACGGGTTGAAACCTCCTCTAAACCCCGCCCATCACTATTTGGTGCTGTTTAATTGGATTTGTCTTGTTCATGCATAGCCTATATAGTTAAATATTATTTCAGATTGTAAAGCTAGCCGTTGGTAAATTTTGGAATATTGAAAAATAACTTTGTCATTACAAATCGATATTTTACTTTTAAAAATGATTTTTAATGCTAAAAATTCAATTCTTTTAATATAAAAAAATACCCTTTTTTAATAATGAAAAATGAATTTTATATTTTTAATGTTAGAAAATCATTCACAGTAACCTCGGTATTTTGTTATTTCCTATTAGAAATTCATAAAACAAATAAACCTTTTTTTATTCACCCCGCTGAGTAAATCAACATATTCATTTTTATGTCTTTACTATAATATCTGAATATGTCAATTCAACGTTTACCAATAGTTGTGTAGTATTAGTAACTTATCTGATTTTATCATAATACCAAGGATGTATTTAAATACTTAAACATGAGTGTTAGTTGCATATGTCTTCTACGATATTAGCAATATTGCCGCGAGTTTTCACATGCCAATCTTTCTCCCCTACATGTCAAAATACAGTTCTTACATCAATTTTGTTCACGAATGATTATTGTTGACTATAAAAACTCTATTAAATAGATCATTAACTACTGACCACTACTGACTGGGTAAGAAAAATATTTTACTCTTCCCAAACCATTAAATGTAGTGGTAAGATTGTCAAAATTTATTACCACCGAGACTTGCCAGGGCAATTAATCTTAGATAGTGTGAAATGCTCAATTTTAGAGTGTCCCATTAATTGCAGAGCATTACATGTAACAACATTAACATCATAACAAAATATATATGTATTTCTCGTTTTACCAAAACCTGAAGTATTCCAAATAGTCCCTGTTAACCATCAATAGTTTTCCAATGTAAAAGGACTCGGCTGATTATATATATATACCACGCATCGTATGCTATCTTACACTATCGGCCAAGTGCGAATCGACAAGATCTATATGCAATTGTTAAAAAAAAATTCATTATTATTATTATAAACATTTTTGAATTTATTACAGAATAATTTCTTTATCGGAATCGCATATATTGTTTAGTCTATAATAAGGATCTCATCGATTCTCACTTTGCCGAAAGTGTAGACATGCCGAAATAACAGCACACAAAAAGCTAGAAAATAGTTAAGTAGAGTGTTGAAATAAGCAAATAAAAAGTTGAATAAACAATATCAACTGGTTAGCCACTATAGTGCATACAATACATACATAATCAAAAAAGAACATATAATCAAAGAACCGTATTTAAATCACTAATGATAGATGTTTAAATTATTACTAGAATTAATTTTTTTTCTTAGCATTATAGGTAAATATTTGTGCAATAAAAGATATATGGTCTAATATAAAGTATTGTAAAATGCATAAAATAAAGCGTCTGACCACTAATGATAACCACCGCTAAACATGAAATAGGAGACGAAACACCTACATATTATATATCATCTAAATGTTATTAGAATTAAAAAGTGTCAAGATGGCCATTTACTCCTCAGTCTGTTTACATCAATTAATTAGTATAGTAACATAATTCCAATTGAAAAGAAATAAAACTTTAAACTTATCTACTGTTCATTTACACTAGTGTACATAGTGTACATAGTATCGTAAGATCACAATTAATTACAAAAATATATAATATCCAAAGATAACAAAGTAAAAAAAATAATGTCCATGAAAACTCCAAAAACTTTCCTCTTTATACCCTTTTAGCTCCTTTTGAATTATTAGGGACCGACCATTTAACTTGAAAAGGGGGGGTATGTTTTTTTTCTGGACAGAAAATTTTTTCACATGTATCAACAAAAATTTTTTTTTCAAAATTAACATTATTTTTTAGGGCAGGATGCCTCCTTCAGAATTTTTTTTTCAACATTTTGGCAGCCAAAATATTTTTTTTCACATAAAATCGGCTCCAAAAATATTTTTTTAGAAAAAAAACATAGCCCCTCCCCCTCCTTCAGGTTAAATGGTCGGTCCGTAAATGAGTTTTAGTCAATTAAATATCAATTTAACTGTCTTTGACCAAGACATAACCTTGCACTGACCTATATTACTGAGGACATTTTGTTTGTAGACATAATCATGATAATACATTACAGCTCCAAAGATCCGGGTGGTCAATTTATCTTTAGTTACATAGATTTAAATTAACCTTAAAAACATAAACTCCAAATCACATGATAACAATTAAACACGTTAACATAAAATTGTCCTTTGTCAATAGAATTAAACAAAAAGATCATACTAAACACTTTCAATGGCCGAATATTACAACACCAGGATTACAACCAAATGCCACAATCAACAAGAACACCAAATGTATAATTAGTACACTTAAATAATATTGAAAAACTAGATTCACCAGTCACAACAAAAGCTTGTTAGTACTGAGATGCTTTGTAAAAGAGCAAGAATAATTGAATTTCTTGAATTTTGAATTTTGAGATATGGATGAAAAAGCGCGAGAATAAGGAAATTTCTTGAGTTTTGAATTTTGAATTTTTAACATTGAATTTTGAATGGTCCTCCTCGGCTTTCGTATGTGTATACTCCTAGCAGTACAGATTTCGAAACCTACTCGAGGTCTTTCGATAGAAAAGTTTACATACAGTGTTGACCAATCAAATGTCCATATATACACTTTCCGTTAGAATATGTGTTAAAAAGGTGGGGAACCATTAAAAAACTATCTGTAATATATAACTAATAATTCCAAAATTGGCTTAAAAATTAAAATTGGCTTAAAAATTAAAATTGGCTTAAATATTCTTTTTTTCGCAGATGATCTTATTCAAAAAGAAGTAGAGAAACAAATTTCCAATTATTTGGTTAAAGAGAATGATAAGCTGTCTCAACTGAGAAGCGAAGTTCAATCCTTTAACACAAAACTGGAAAGAATGGCCCTAGAGAGAAAATGTGATTGTAAAGGACATGGCCTGTTTCAAAAGGATAGTGATGGACCTATGATGTTAAATGACTACCAAGAAGATACAGTAAACAGGAAAAGTCGCCTATTGCTTCCAGCAGGTAAATAAAAAAATAAGACATTGTCTGTCGCATAGAGTTTGAAGTAAAAAGAAAAAAATAATTCAATAAAAAAGAGAACAAAAAATCCTTGCAACCGAATTAAATAAGCGGCTAACAGAAATCTCTCTGATAATTGCTAAAATCACACAAAGTTATATAATGTGGATTGTAATGAATAGAAAATCTAATTGGATAACATCTGCTGTAAAAGTCCTAATTAAGGATCATCTTGGAAAGTGCACAGTGCAGTAATTCATTTAGCAAGCGAAATATTCTTAACTTCTAAATCCCCCTAGAACATGAACTGAAAACATCTTTGCATTTCAAGCCCTTCACGTGATTCGTCACGTTGTTTATATGGCAAAGACGTTTATAAGTTTTCGCGAACTTTATCTGAATCCGATTTTTAGATCAAAATAATGTAAAAAAATAATGTTTTTCGACCTATTGCATTAAAGTGGAGATAACTGTATTGTATTTTAAGTTTTTCGGACGTAAATTTTGATTTTATGGTCGCAAATATCCGTTTAACTAGTCCCCGCTAGGTAAACTCAATTTGCGACCGTAAACTCTACGATTTGCGTCCGCAAAGCTTGTGACACAATACAGTTATCTCCTGATTTTATTTTCCTAAATTATAAAATAAATAAATTCACTTGAATATGAAGCAATGAAAAATGTTAATCGTGTCATAATTCATATGAAGTCAAGACAAAGTGCGCAGATTTGTATTCCTTAATTTTAGTGCATGGCAACCCTACAGCACCTAATATATCCGAGTTTATTGGCAAACAAAGCGTAACAATAAGTAGTGACCAAACAATCGGAAACATAAAACACAAAAATAATCATCCACAGGACGCACATTCATCAGTTAATGTTTTTTTTTATCCCTCGATGAATGTTTCGGATAAGTGATACTATAAATATTGGAAAGAGAAAGCGTACACATATTTTGATTAAAAAATAACTTGTTGCAAAATGTCAAGGTAAGGACACTGCTTCCAAAGTGCGACTCGAGTTGATTGGTGGTTTATGTAACCCGAGACTGTGACTGCTGTAATCATTGTGGTTATAATCAGACAAAATATACATCCGATATGACGATAATAGTTGAATTAAGGCAAGATGTTCTGTTTAATTTATATTTTACTTCTATAATGGAAGGTAGAAGATAAGTAAATTGTCAGGCTAACCGATCTTCACAATAAAGGCAAAGAAAGTACGTTTAATATTTTAAAATAAACAAATTTTATAAATCGTTAATAACTATACACTGACACCTTTTCCTGTCACAAAATATAAATATAACACAGCTAATATACAATGGATACATATTTTGTTCAAACAATCCGACTTCTTCACGCATCTGTCAAGAAATCTAGTTTTTAATCATAAAACTGAGACTTTGGCTGTTGTAACCGCGACAGGTGGCTTCTGTTGGTGCTACCTAAGGTTCAAGTGCGACAGTTTAGTGCTGTAATCATAGAAAAGATTTTCTGTTGTTTTTGTGCGTTTTTATTCGTATATTTGATTGAAGGACACATATCTTTTATAAAAAAATAAACTTATCAGGAATATGTTGGTTATTGGCTTGTCCTTGTCTTCTGATAATTTAAGTTTCTTGAAATTTGTTGTATTGGATGTGGTTTGTTTTCATTGAATTATTCAGGTTTTACGTAGAGCTTGCGATATGGTGTGACGTTCCTCATTGTTTTGGAGACCATACGGTGACCCCTATATGGGTCTTTTTAACTTGGAGATGGTGCGTTGTCCCCTTGATAATGACCCCATTTCCTTTCTTTTTCATATTATCTACACATTGACGGTCTAGTATAGTCGTTTTCGTCAAATTTTAGTTTATATCTTTGAGTTTATGGTCTTCAAAACATTTAGATTTTATCTGCACTGAAGAGACATAAGTTGTCGAAATGCGCATTTACAGAATTTAAATTCACAGTAACTTCGGTATTTTTTTATTATTGATATGAATCAATTACCTATATCAAGCATGAATCTGTTCTAATGGCGAGTGATTCACGGATATAAGTTTGTCTAAATTTGCTCTACTCAAATTGAAATAATATAATTATTATCCCTTCCTTTAATTTCTAATCTCATATAATTTTAAATTCATACGTTGTACCTAACCTATAAGTGAAAATTCGTAACGTCTTCACGTTTTCAGTGATTTTTACATGGATTCAACACAAATAAACTATTTGATGACATTTCAGCCGATCATATTTCTAAAATATATAAACTGTAATTTGATATTTTTTTCATATTCCTTTGCACTTTATGACAATAAAGTTACATGCAAAATTAAAAAAAAAAACTCGAGCAACACACACTTTGAGATGCTTACTCTTATTATACCCCAGACATGGAAGGTCGGGGTATGTAGTGATCCGTCCGTCCGTCACACTTTTTCGTTTCCAGATGATAAAAAGAGAACGCTTTGACGCAGCTTTCTCAAACTTTAATATATTATTTCTTACTGTTAAATAAAGATCAAGTTCGATTTTGACGAAATTCCCATTAGTCGTTCAAGAGTTATATGCCCTTGATTGTTAAAAAACTGCAAATTTTTCAGTTTCCAGATGATAAAAAAAGAACGCTTTTACACAGTTTTCTAAAATTTTAATATGTTATTTCTTACTGTGAAATGAAGGTCGAGTTCGATTTTGTCGAAATTCCCATTTGTCGTTCAAGAGTTATTTGCCATTGATTGTTAACAAAATAACGCAAATTTTTCAGTTTCCAGATGAAGAAAAGAGAATGCTTTTACGCAGCTTTCTCAAATTTTAATATGTTATTAGCCGAGTTGCGACGAAGTGGAACCCGGCTTATAATTTGATGAACGGAGTCTGGCCATCCGGGTGTCTGGGCATGTGGGCATGATTGAAATAAAAGAAAAATCATATGCTTAATGCATCTTTTTGCATATCTTATGATGTTCTTATGAAAATAACAATTATTCGCAACTCGGCTTTCGCAACTTTGGTGCCTTTTCTGATTTTTTTTAGATGAAATGAGAGTCAAGTTCGATTTTGACGAAATTCCCATGTGTTGTTCAAGTGTTATTTGGCCTTTATTGTTAAAAAAAATGCAAATTTTTCGGTTTCCAGATGAAAAGAGAATGCTTTTAAGCAGCTTTGTCAAATTTTGATATGTTATTTCTTAATATGAAATGAAGGTCAAGTTCGAGTTTGACGAAATTCCCATGTGTTGTTCAAGAGTTATTTGCCCTTTATTGTTAAAAAACACAAGTTTTTCTGTTTCTGGGTGATAAAAAGAAGCTGTAACGCAGCTTTCTCAAACTTTGATATGTTTTTTCTTACTATGAAATGAAGATCAAGTTTGATTATGACAAAATTCCCTGTTGCGTGCAAGAGTTATTTCCCCTTTGATTGTTAAAAAGCGAATTTTTTTCTTTTTCTGGATGGTAAAAGAGAACACTTTCAAAACGCAGCTTTCTCAGATTTTAATATGTTTTCTTCTACTATAAGATGAACCACTTTTTGCAGTGAAAACCTCAAATATAGTTCCATACGTAGTGGTGGTTATGGGGGATTGCTGGGGGAAGGGGTATCCGTGATCAGTAGATCACCAATTTTGGTTACATTTGTATTGATACTGAATGCCAATTCAGAAATTAATGCACACATATTGCAAGCCGTTGTGAAATTTATCCTCATATGTATTAACATTAAGGTAATAGGTACGTAAATAGCAAAGTTTTCGGATTTCGATGAAATCGTACATGCATATCCATCAAATGAAGCTGAATTCCAAAATGAAATAAAATCGGTTTAGCTGTATTAATGTTTGAAATATGACCGATTCAAAAATAAACCAATTATGTTGTACATGTATTCATATAGAATCTATGTAAAATGTACAGAAAAATTTTATAATAATTTTCTTTTATTAATTAAATTGCGCGTTTATGAAAACGTATCCTACAATATTTCTGCAAAAAAAGAATTTTCTTAAGAATGAAATTCTCGTTATAAGGGTTTAAATTTTATATAGGGTCACCGGATTCATTTCGCCGGTATAGATAGTTGAAAATAGAATAGGCACGCTAAAGATGGATTTTTTTTTATAAAACCCGCCGTCAAAATAGCGACGTCGTCAATAAAAACTATGATTTTAGGCGTGGTTTGAAAGATGAACAACTATTCAGCGATCTATACCACGAAAACGAACTCGGTGACCATATAAAAAATTATATTAATAAAACAGATATTTCAATTAAACGCTTACTAGGAGGTAACAAAGCGGATAATAATTTTTTTTTCTTGCAATGATTTTAAAAACTAGAAGACATAATCCGGAAACTCGCTTTTCCAGTCGCAAGTCGTTTTAATATTTACTATACATTTCATAAGTGATGAATATAACAAATGTGACGAATTTCCAATATTTAAAATCATTTTCGAAGTTAAGATTTTATCTGCACTGAAGAGACAAAAGTTGTCGAAATGCGCATATGCAGAAAATAAATTCACAGTAACTTCGGTATTAGTTATTTATCTAATATTTAAAATAGAACTAATTAATAAATATTTTAAAAAAAAATCATTTTTTTATATTAAAAATCGAACTGATTATTTTTAATATTTAAAAATCCATTTTAATAGTAGCAAATCTGACAATTATTTAGTATTGAAAATGATTTTATACAGTGAAAAATTATTTTTTGATATTGAAAAAAAATAATTTTAATTATTGAAAAATAGGGAATAAATTCCACAACGGCTTGCCATACACACATTTGTTATTGCGATTCCTTGACAATAGCATTAATTTTTGAATTTGTAGTAACTTTTTATAAAACGGAATATTCTGTATCCTCTTTGAGAATCGAAGTTAAAACAATTACCAGAACCCTTTTAAAGTCGCATTATAACAATTTTGTTTTATTTCAAGGAAGTAACGTTGACGAAGCTTGGTTTTCACTTTTTAGCTCACCTGGCTATGCCAGGGTGAGCTTTTGCCATCACTTGGCGTCCGTCGTCCGTCCGCCCGTCCGTCGTCCGTCCGTCATAAACTTTTCATTCAAAGATCTTCTCCTCTGAAACCACTAGGCCAATGAGGACCAAACTTGGTCACAATAGTCCTTGGGTGGTCCCCTTTAAAAAATGTATCCGGCATGTCCGTACCTAATCCAAGATGGCCGCCAGCGGGGAATTTAGTTTTAACATTGGACCCTATGGGAAAGACATTCAAAGATCTTCTTCTCAGAAACTACCTGTCCAATTATAACCAAACTTAGACATAATGGTCCTTAGATGGTCCCTTCCAAAAAAGATATCTGACAGGTCCATACCTAATCCAAGATGGCCGCCAGCGGGGAACATGGTTTTAACATCGGACACTATGGAAAAGACATTCAAAGATCTTCTTCTCAGAAACTACCAGTCCAATTATAACCAAACTTAGTCACAATGGTCCTTAGGGCCCTTCCAAAAAAGGTATCCGGCAAATCCGTACCTAATCCAAGATGGCCGCCAGCGGGGAAGAAAGTTTTTACATTGGACTCTATGGGAAAGACACTCAAAGATCTTCTTCTCAGAAACTACCAGTCCAATTCAAACTAAACTAAGCCACAATGCTCCTTAGATGGTCCCTTCCAAAAAGGTATCTGACAGGTGCGTACCTCATCCAAGATGGCCGCCAGCGGGAACATAGTTTTAACATTGGACCCTATGGTAAATACATTCAAAGATCTTCTCAGAAACTACTAGTTCAATTAAAACTAAACTAAGCCACAATGGTCCTTAGGTGGTCCCATCCAAAAAATGTATGTGGCAGGTCCATACCTCATCCAAGATGGCCAACATCTGGAACATGGTTTTTACATTGGCCCTATTGATTTTAAGGGATCTTCTGCCCAAATTTTTTGAATTTTTATTTGAATTGTGGTCTGAATGTTTCAATTTCAGCATTATGTATTACCTTGATTATAAGGAGAACCCCTGCCCAAATTTTTTGAATGGTGTTCTGTTACGGGTTGTAATGGATGGTGGATCTTTCGGTTGCCATGGAAACCAAACAAGAATACTGTAATTTTGGAAAAAAAGTATTCTGCTAAATTTTATGTTTTGATTTCCTATTGGAAATGCCTTTTATATATGTCAGCCATGGTCCAGGTGAGCGATACAGGCTCTTGAGAGCCTCTTGTTTAGATACATAAGCCAAAGCCTCAATTACATAAGCCAAATGTCGCAGATAGATAAGCCATATACCGCATACCCGTTTATAGAAAATGAATCTACATCGCTGTATTTGACTTAAGGTAACACAACAGTCTTCTGAAGACAATTTTCGGTCCCTGACTTTGAAAGCCTGTAACTTTATTATTAATAAAGATACAATGACAAACCAGGTATCAAATTAAAGGAAAATGATTATATTGACATGCTCATTTCAAGAGTATTCCTATTAAGTATCAATGTCTAATTTACCATATTTGGCAAAGATTTGAGTTTTTGTGGTAATAACTTTTACATCTTTACTGGTAGCTGAATTCTGTTTGTAATGTCTGAAAGATCCATTAAAATACAACAAAACCGTGTCTCAGATTTTTGATATAGGATCTAGTTTGAAAATAAATGAAATTTAAATTTTAACTCTTAGAAATTTTGCTTTTTCAAAATTTAAAATTAACTTAATTTTAAACCAGACCTTTTCTTCAGAAGACTGTCGTGCTACCTTAAATAGAGGAAAATTGGTATATAATTGATATCAATCTAAACCTTTACATTTCTTATGAATTATTCATAACTAATTAGTGTTGATTTACCTTTTGTATTGTTGAATTCGTATTTTTAAGCCGTCAACCATGTAAATACGCACACCACGGTTTACAAATTAGAAACAGTTAACATTTATGGAACACATTTTGCGTACTACAGTTTGCTTCCATAATAGGTATTTTTGGGTGTTAAAATATGCACAGTTTCTTAAATTCGGAGAAAATATACAATTTTTAGACAAATATTTCGAATATTACAGCAGCCAAGTGTCTCAGGTGACATCAATCACCAATTAACTCGAGCCGCACTTGGGAAGCACTGAAAGAATAATGAAAATTTGATGGTTGTCGCCTTGATTATTGCAAAATTTTTTTTAATTTTTCACAATAATTTTAGTAATTCGAATTTATAAACCTTATTAAGGCAGAATGTCCACTTTATCATCGTTGGTATAAAGATAATACAACTGCATCAAGTGAGATACGGTATTTCTATCTCAACCAAGAAAGTAAATTTTTTTGAAGCGCTTCATGTGCAAAATTTGCTACGATCCACGCTTTTACACGACAATAAAACTACAAAATATTGTATTCAATACTTATAATTCAGTAAATAGAATACGAGTGTTCACTCAAAATTACTGAATGAAAATTGTAGATGATGTACTATTTCTTTGTCTATATTACTCCGCCGTCTTTGTTTACTTTTTTCGTTATCAAGGAGTCTGGTGTAGTTTCACTGACTGATAAAATGAAATGGTCTTAAGTACTCGTAACCAATCTTATACGGTGATAGCCATACGAAGCAGAATGAATCTAATTATGTTAAGAATAATGAATAAGTCACATACCATAAAATGCTTTTCATCGGTTAGTTTTATTTTTAAAAACTCTTCTAGCACTGCTAAAAAATGACCAACGTTTAATAGACGAATTTCCAATTTCATTTTTATGGATGAATTGCCCCGATTGACCTGGGGTCAATCGGAGTAGATTGCGTCACATAACATTGTGACGTCCGAAAATCCAGATTGTGACGTCAAATTCACCAGTTGGAAACTCGTCTAATAAGGGAGTATGAGTGTTAGAAAGTTTGTCATAAGATTAAAAACTCTGAGCTTTTCTTTCGAAGAGCTTTGCTAATAAAACAATATAAGCAATATTTTGAAAATCCATCTAAGAAGTTTTGTTATATAACACATCAAAATATTGGCGGGAAACAGTTCTCTCTGGAGTTTTCCTTAAATTTCCATTAGTTGTTTATATGCCTCAAAATATGTGAAAATATAATTAGAAGTTGAAGAAATTTTGTACATCGTCTATTTTAAGCATTTTAAATTGATCTCTGACCAAGAAAAATTGATATATTTGCACAAATATTTAACCTTGTTGGAATGGATAAAACCCGAGGATAACGAATGCTTCTGAAATATGACGCTCATACTCCCTTCAATTATTGAATTTTATATAGGTTGCTACTGGGATTTTCAACCTGGAAAAAATTCTATTCACGGAGCTGAAAGCGAGTTATATTGCTTTTTTAGGGTTGATTAATCCTTGTAGCAACCTATATCAAAGTCTATAATTATATATTAATCGAGCATCAGTTCACTATGCTATTTGTTACTTCATAATATTTGTTCCAAAAGGAAAAAGTATTATGAAATATTATGATATTTGTTCCTTACGGAATAAACGGTATATACTAATTGTTCTTAAAGGAATAAATATTATGCCAATGTTTATAGTATTTGTTCCAAAGGAACTTTTGTTATGAGGAACAAATATACGTTGACAGAACGTATGCAAAGTCCATAGCTGTTTTATTATATAATTATACATAGACAGAAAACTTATAAAAGAGAAAATTGGAATTTTGATGGCTTTCCTTTTCTGTTAATAATTTACAAAATACCACAGTTTGCTGTGAACTTACTAATTCATTCGTTTGATGACATGTAAAATGAAATTAATCCGCATCTTTAAATAACAATAACAATATCATTCAAAAAATGTTCATTAAGTAATGCTTCGGCTTACTGTTTAAATCTGGAATTTTTATTTCTATTTTAACCTATTTTGGGGTGACATGACTTTCTAATCTAAAGCCCATTGCAGGTTGACATTACATTCAGGACAACCTGTGGGCCAGTTTAGCCCATTTCAGGTTGACATTATACATACTCATTACTTTCAAGCTGTTTTCAGCCAATGAGAAGGCAGAAAAAATATCATGTAATAATAACTTTTATTTTATTCCAACTGGTTACCACGGGTATAGGTGAGCAACATGAAGCTCGAAAGAACCTGTTATTATTAAACTTATCATTGTAAGAATTGGCACTGACCTAATCCTTAGAATGCGTGTATGCCCCGCTGGTTGACGGTTAGTGGAATTAGTTCATCTTTTTCATTAACTTGTTCAACCAGAAAGAGGCTAGGGCACATGTGGAACTCCCTGATTTGGGGTCTTTGGGTCTTTCCAATAACTGGAAATACCACCGGATACTACACTCCCCCCAGTTTTATTGTTTAGGGCCCCGCCAGGTAGAGGTCCATCAAATGGGGACCTCATTCCAAGGGCCTTTCCATGAAAGACAAGGGTATTTTTCCACAAATTGAATAGATCATCCATATTTGTCTCACTACTTTGAGGGGTCTAGATCAGTCAACGCCAACAAAAAAGCATGGTCACTATGTGTATCATGTCAATATCTGGAATGCAGGGGGTTTGAACAACTGGTACCACTTGCCATACAAAAAGGGAATGTAGCCAATAAAACCCCACAGGCCATTGTCTGTCCATGTAAATTCAAATTGACAACCAAAGGTTCACCAAAACTTCAAAACGGTCAATTAAACAAGCAAAAACTCCAAACAAATTCAAACAACTATTTACATATATACATTCCCCCCCTGATATATTTCCAAAAAGGCTTAAGCTGGCAGGTCTGGTGTCTGGCCTAAACTCTGACCACAGTGGTTGCACTTGGTCTGAAGGCCAAAAAACTCCCAGCGCACACAGCTCTGCCCCTTCCAAATAACTGGACAACTGATCTTTCGAGGGGGATAGAGATTGCAGAAGGGCCACAGAGTGGCCCAGGCCTGATCTCTCT
>MJUU01043853.1:7203-29701 GCA_002080025.1 Modiolus philippinarum | reverse complement strand
ATGTTAAGTCCAAGGGCCATAACTGTCCACAAAAATCATTAAACAGGAACCAAATTTAAACTTAATCAGTAATTTATAACCTTACAATCATATACTATATATCAAATCAACATATTCACACATTTTAAAGAAAAGGTGGAGAAAATGATGTTTTTCAAAAATTTACAAAGTCCAAAGCCATAACTCTGTACAAAATCAACCAACAAAAAACCAAATACGAACTTAACCTGTATCACACCTAGATATATATGAAATCAATATGTCAAGCGGTTACAGAAAAAAACTCCGGAAACCTATAGTTTTCAAAATTTCACTAAGTCCAAGGACCATAACTCTGTACATCCAACCGACCGGAACCAAATTCGAACTTGATCTGTATCTCATCTAGATATACTCATATACCAAATATGAAATCAATATGTCAAGCGGTTACAGAAAAAAAACTCCAGAAACCTATATTATTTCAAAATTTCACTAAGTCCAAGGGCCATAACTCTGTACAAAATCAACCGACCGGAACCAAATTCGAACTTGATCTGTATCTCACCTAGATATACTCATATACCAAATATCAAATCAATATGTCAAGCGGTTACAGAAAAAATCTCCGGAAACCAAAACGTTAACGGATGGACGGACGGACAGACGGACGGACAGACAGGCGGACGGACGGACGGAGGGTATACCATAATACGTCCGTCTTTCGACGGGCGTATAAAAACGAAGCCTCGGTACTTTAAGGGGTTTAGAATTTTCAAAAAGACAGTAAATTTCTAAGCAATGTAACAACGCTTGTTTTTTGCTCCTTATCTTGAAGTCACCATGGTGCCTTCAATGTAAGCATTGCTCATTACTAAATGAAATAGTAAGTTCATGCTTGAGCGGAATTAATTGCAGAATGTCGAAAAACGCTACATCCACATGAATGTGGGATCGTCAGCAAAAAAAAATTACTGGCAAGTGCTCTTACAATCATGAATGATAATGAATGCTTTCTTTTCAGGCTTTCATGGCTATTGATACTTTAGTGTATCCCCACATTGGATCTATGGAATCGCTAAGGAAGAAAAAGAAACATCTAATGATGAAAACGTCGAAAATGCTATCGATGACGTCGGGGGAAAACTTGCTTATATGATCAATGAGGGGAAAATCTGGACTGATCCAGTTTTTCCCCTCTTAAGATGACTGGGGAAAAACTGGATCATGCCAATTTTTCCGGGGGGGGGGGGGGGGGGGATTTGGATCGATTCAGAATCCCCCCAACCCGGAATGACAAGCATGGCGGAAAAATGGCTATATGACACCGGTACCAAGTCCGGCTGTCCCGAGTCCTATATCATTGTTTGTCGTTTGTTTATTTATTTTTTGTCTCGCCTGCGACGAAAGTCGATGAAAGCGAGACAAAAGTATCACTCTCCGGCGGCGGTGGCGGCGTAAACTTTCCTTAAACGGTAATAACTTTTAAAGTATATGACTTATATATACAACATCTTGTGTCCACAGGTAGCTGATGGTGTAAGCTTTCCAGCATCAAATGTTTTAGATGACCTTGAACTTGTCTTCCTGGTTCAATTACTTCATAAAAATTGTCACACAGTTTTACATAAAAGTCCTCTTTCTCAGGATTTGTAATGCAAGGATTTTCGACATTTAGTATACTTATGTATCTTAGTGGCTACATGCCAGTCTGTCACTTGTCAATTGACCTCGACCTCGTTTGCATGGTTCAGTGACTTTGAAAATTTTGCGATACAGTTTTACATTCTAGTCATTTTCTGACCCATTGTAAGGTATAGTGGCACGTTATCTGAGATATTGCTGTCACTAGTGGGTACATACCAGTCTGATAGCTGTAACCCTGACCTCAATAACATGGTTCAGTGACTTTGTTAATTTTTTTACACTCATGCCCATTTCTCAGCAATTGTAACACTTAGTCAGATCATACTTGGCTTATTGTTACATCTTAGTGGATAAATGTCAGTCTGACACCTGTAATGTAACCTTCACCTAAGTGACTTTGTTGAACTTTTATTCAGCAAATGTAACACCTAGACAGATCACATTTGGCTAACTTGTTACATCTTAGTGGGTACATGCCAGTCTGACAACTGTCATTTAAACTTGACCTCAATTTCATGAATCAGTGATTTTTGTTATTTTTTTTTAAAAAAAATTCTTGTCCATTTCTCAGCAATTGTCAAACGTAGACATTCAATATTTGGTTTATTTCTATAACTTACTGGGTACATACCATTCTGACACCTGTCTTGTTACCTTGACCTCATTTTCATGGTTCAAAGACTTTGTTTATCTTTTTACATTTATGTGCATTTCCTAGCAATTTTACCTCTGGACTTTCCATAAAGTTTTGTTGTTACATCTCGGTAGGTAGATGCTTCTGTCAAGTATTTCATGGTTCAGTGATTTTTTTTTATTTTTACATTCATGTTCATTTTGTGACACCAATAAATACTGCTCACAACATTTGGTCAAGTATGACTTCTTAGTGGATGTATGGTAACCTGATACTTGACATATCACCTTGACCTTATTTTCATAGTTCAGTGACTTGCTTATATTTTTAACATTCATGTTCTTTAATATTATTTCTATACATGTCATAAGATCTTTAAAATGTGAAATCAGCATCAATTTTCTCAACCTTATGTATTAAGCTCATCCTGTTTAGTAGTGGACAATGTTAATATTCAGGCGAGACGTATCTGTGTCTTCACTTGTCTTGTGTAGTTTCTTGGTACATTGTGACATGTGAATGTGTTTTTCGACCATTATAGGTGTTTCTTGTAATCTTTTTTATTAACTAGGACCGTATAACATGTACTTATGCGACCCACTTCTGTACAAAAGTTGCATCCACTGTCTTTTGATTGATTTCGAATAGTTTACGAATGTCCGATTCCATCCAAATATCATCACGATATCTCTTGGAGTAAACAAAATTCCGAAGCTACTGTTAATTTATTTCCTACATATGCGCATTTCGACAACTCATGTGTCATCAGTGCAGATAAAACCAAAACATCTGGAAGTCCATTAACCGAAAAAAAACATTAAATCTGAAAGAGAACAAATAACCAAAAGGATCTAAATAGAAAAGCCAAAATTCAGCTAAGGACAGAGCTATGCATGAGGGAGATACTCCTCCGTTTTTAACATAATTTTGCAAAATTTAGATATTGTAAGTCAAAACTATCGGTTTTCGGGTCAGCACCGAAGTACTGACTACCGGGTTGGTGAATACCCTCGGGGACTTACAGTCCAACAGCAGAATTATTTTTTCTATAAATCTTTAAAACCTTGACTTAGTTTTTCTGTCACTTTGGTATCGATTAGATTGAAAATATTTTGTCTATTACTTTTCAAACTAGAACTTGATGTTTCTTTAAAAAACGCAAAAATAGCCAATTTTTAATCACGATTTCCATGGAAACAAGTTCGGTGACCCATTCTTTTCTTATCATTTTTGGAATCCCTGGTACTTGTTTCACAATATATCTAAAAATTGTAAAAATGACAACATAACAAGAAACTGTTGGATATGCCCTTAATGAAGGAGATGGGAATTGACAATTCATTTGGCAATCCCACATACAAACTCTCAACCATACAAAGGGGGGAAATACTAAACAATCACAAACCAGTATTGTTTTCTTTCGGTATCAATTTGAGTGAAGAGAACAACATTCTGACTTGTATCTACTAGGTACCTAAATTACAAAAATGCCTTTCAAACAGAGATACATTGCTGGGTCTGCCAAATGCACAACAAAACCATTTTCTAAGCTCCTAACTTCATTACTTATTACAATAAAGTGTGGCCTAAAGATATATAGTGATAGAGTATACTTAACAAGTGGGGTGAATCAGATGTGGATTCTGCAAACTCAAAAGATTTATTAGAAAAGCAGTCTTCAACTTAACTCAACACCTGATTTCACGTCTACACGGATTTGACATGACCGGATTTGACTCAACATTAGATTGACTCACTGATAGTGTGACGGGTGCCACTAGCGGAGCAGGACATGTTTACCCTTCCGGAGCACCTGATGTCACTCCCGGTTTTCATGGGAGTTCACACTATGAGTGCCTTAGTTCTTAATGTTATATTTTTATTTCCGTGCATTGTAGCTGTCTCACGTCCTTGTGTTGTCTTTGTTTTTGTCTGTTACCGTTTTTGCCATGTCTTTGGACTTCGATTTTTGTAGTCATCACTTTCCTTGTTCCTTCGGTATTCTACTGCCGTTGTTTTTGCAACAGTGTCAAAACTTTGATTTTTTTATACACTCTATACTACTCTTCCACATAATAAGCTTAAGTCAGTTCTCCTTGATTTAATATACAGTCTTTCCTTACTAAACAGGGTGAAAAAAACTATTCATATTAAGTGGTAAGTAAAGATTGTTAAACATCACACTGATTCACACAAAAAGTATACAGAAAAGAATGTATACTATGCTGGAATTCTTGATTGACAACATATTTATAGAATTTAGAGGACAAGTTTTCCAAATAGGGATACCTATCGGGACTAATCGTGCGCCACTTTTTATATGTTTCTTTATTCCTATAAAGCCAGGTTCATCAAAGGGCTAGTTCAGAAAAAAGACAATTTAGCTATAAGCTAGCCAAGTCCTTTAATATCAGCTTTCGTTATATAGATGATGTTCTGTCATTAAACGACCCTCAATTTCAAGATAACCTTTATCTTATATACCCAAATGATCTTGAAATTAAAGAGACTACTATTTACCATCCTCAGCATCATACCTGGACCTATACCTCTACACTAACAACTCTGGATGTCTGAAAACAAAACTTTACGACAAGCATGGTTATTTCGTCTTTCCAATAGTGAACTTCTCGTTTTTGAGCAGTACTATTCCAACATCTCTGGCATAAGGCGTCTTCATTTAGAAACTCATTCGCTATTGCCATGCCTGTAGTTTCTACTGCGAATTTGTCAACAGAGAGAAATTACTGTCTCAAAAACTTGCAAATCAAGGGTATGTCCAGTCACTGCTGCAAATGTCACTAAATCAGTTTCACGGTCGGCACCATGATTTGATAGATCGTTACAATGTGCACAGATGAGAACAGATATCTTTGGGTATAGATCCAGATTTGACTACCGGACAGACAAACACCAACTATGACAAAAGCCTGACTTTTCACTAGCACACGGGTGCCACGCGTTGAGCAGATCATGCTTACCCTTCCGGAGTACCTGGTAATTCCTCAGTTTTTGTAGGGGTGCACACAGCTAGTGCTTTAGTTTTGTGGCGTTCTTGGTCATTTTTGTTTATTTCTTTCGTCATTGTCATGCTGTCTTCATCGTGTTTGATATAATTTGCCGTAATTTTGCATTTTTGAACCCCCTCTTTCGTTATTTTTGCTTCGATATTCGTTTGCCAATGTATTCATACAGTATGGCCAACAGAGGGAATATAGTTGGTATTTGATTCCATTAAGAGATTTAAGTCTCTGAAATCGCTAATCAAATAGGAACAAAACTTGATCACAAGAAAGTCCTTGGATGCCCTTTTCAAAATTTGCGTCTGGTATGTCTGCAAACAAACCAAGGGAACATAGTTGAATATAAGACCCTATTGGAAATGCCATTCATCTCGATATCTCTATGTCAGGCATGGTCCATGTGGATGATATAGGCTCTTGATAACCTCTTATTTTATTCGTTTGATTTCATTAGTTGATTTAGATTTATCTGCACTGCAACGACATTGATTGCCTAATTGTATATCTGTAGAAATTTAATTTACAGTACCTACAGTATTGAGTCATTAAAAAAGTTCAAAACTAAGGAGTATCTCCTTGCATAGCTCTGTCCTTGGCTGATTTTGGCTATTCCCTTTAGATCCTAATTGTTATTTGTTCTCTGTCAGATTTTACACATATTTCGGTTTGTGGATTTCCAATTGTTTTGATTTGATCTTCACTGAAGAGACTGACTGAAGTTGTCGAAATGCGGATATGCAGAAAATAAATTGGAAGTAACTTCGGTATTTTTTTGTTATTTACATTGTCAAAAAACCTCATTTGTTTGCTAAATCTGCATCTAAAGCTGTTAAGTAATTATTTCTGTACTTCGTACTAGCTCAGGATACAACACTTGATAACGATTTTCTTGAAAATAACTGAAATTAAAGTTTTGAGATTAAGACATCCTAGGTGTACTAATCTTAATCTCAATCTCAATCGTCATTGCACTTTCACCCTTTTGTGAGCTTTTAGTTATATCAATTTTATGTGTTGGACGGACAAATTCATGATGCAGTTAAATTATTGTCATATTCGCATTCCTTAACGAACGATAAAAGTATTGGCAGATAAAGAAGGAGTTGGAACCAAGTCTTCTGGGATATTTTCAAATTTCGTGCAGAATATAGGCAAACATTAATGAAAAGACGGTAAAAAATCGACAGGGACCCCCTTTTTCTGGAACACATCGAAACCCCCCCTTTTCGGTCGGATCTGCTGATTGCTAGGATGGGCTTGAAAAGGAATTTAGTATCAGTTACTATCGCGAATCAATATGCAAATCGAGGATCGAGTTTCGTTTTAATGAAAGATCCATCTCCAAACTACTACAAAATTGAATACATACTTTTGGTTTGAATATATAGGTTTGGGTACTCATAAGCCGGTTTAACCCTACCGATAGCTCTTGCTAGTGCATTATCAAGTTCGGCTATCCCGAGTTCCTATCGTTGTCTACGTTTGACTTTTGTCTTTTTATTGTTTTTCGTGTGCGGTTCTTTGATGTATTGCGGCATGTGATTATAGTTTTTGGCCGTTGTGGGCGTTTCCTGTTATCTTTGCTATATCAATGTTTTGGTTCAGGGTTCAGCCGTTACATTTAAACCTGCATGAATGATCACTATTTTCTAATGCATGCAATGTTTATACTTATTCAGCAAAGGGCTGTGGAAATTAATACTTTGTAGAAAATTATAGACGCTAAACCAGTAAGTAAAGAAGTAGTTGTTCACTACTAATTATATTTTCCTCCATCAGAGCTATCTGTCCTTAGCTTATTATTATTATTATTTTGCTTTTCAATTAGACCCATTTGGTTCTTTGTTCTCTATCAGATTTTACGTCCATCATGTGAAAGAAGGAACAGTTATTTTTCTCACATAATGGACAAATTTTTGGTTCTCTACGACTTGAAACTTGAATTACATAATTTTCAAATAATGTACAGATCGTTGTAAGCCAGTGATCAGTAAATGATGTGTATAATGTTTAAGGTAGTAGACCTTAGTCAAGAATCATCATATATTTCAGTAGACATCGGCAGTATCAGTGAAAGGTCTGTATGTATATAAAATGTTCAGGTCACTAGATCTCAAAGCTAATTTAACGGATGCAAGCAGAGTATCTTGTCAATACCCCCTATTACGTAACGAATGTAAGTTACGTCCGAGCTTTTCTGGGTTTTTAATCAGTTTCTGGCATTTTGTAAACACATTTCCGTAAAAACGAGGATTAGAAATGTCCTTAGTAATAAGCTGTTTGCGAGTAACGCCATATTTAGATATTAAATATTCATACCTGTTATAAAACTTCTTAAATGTATTCAACAACTTATGAAATCTGTAACCCTGTTGTAAAAGTTTAGTTGTGATAGTAAGGTTACGTTCATTTAAAGTCGCCAAGAGTAGAACAAAGCAGTGCGAATCGTACTAGTTGAGAAATATACACCCCTAGAGGAATGTCGCAGTCAAGAAAAGGGAAATTAGTAATAGTTAAATCAAAATCACCGCTTTTATCAGATATTTTAGTTTTTATTTTACCAGAGTCAATAATGATAGCTAGATCTAGAAAAGGGCAGTATTTGGAATCATTGTTAGGTTTATTTAATTTCATTTTATGTGGGTAAATGATGTCTGCATGATAAAAAAAACTGGGGATTGATGTGAAAAAGAGTTAGAATCATCTATTTTACTCAGAAGCTAATGAAGAAGAAATGACTTGATATTGGGATTTTTGATTTTTGAATTCCCCTTTTCATCATTTTTGCTTCGGTATTCGTTTGCCGATGTATTACAAAATCTATATAAAAATCATTAAAACAAACGTTCAAGTACTTTTTAAGAGTTATGTATCTTAACCTAGGTCTACTTCCTAACGTAATGGACAGTTTTTGATGAGTATTTACATCACTCGATTTTCAAATAAGGTAGTTTGTTGTGTCTCTTATATGGTGGGTCAGAACTGGAATTAAAGTCACTATATTCACAACACGGAATCCGAAACGGACGGTGAAGGTAGAATTCTTACTCATTCCTCATTTATTGAACACTCTGATTTGCGTAACACTAAGGGTTTTCTAAGAGACATCGTTAGTACGGAAAAAGAAATCCCTGTTCCAAATTTTAATGAAAAGAATGACCTTTTAGTGTGAAATTGTGTTCCGCCTCATCCAGACAAATAAGATTCGTCCCGTTCTAGGCCAGTGAAATAATAATACACAGATGCTTTTTATTTGAAGTTCTGAATAATTTAAGGGATTGTATTTCTATGTTGAATTTATTCTAGTGTTGGATTTGAAATCAATTTAAGTTCTTACAAATAATCAGGATATATCAAAGATTTATTGACTATTTCAGTCTTGTATTTGTAGAGATTTTGTCTCATGTGCATTTACTCCATATCCTATAATTCATTATTTACATTGGGAGTTTGTCTCTCCTGGAGTGTAAAAAAGATTTCCTGTGCGAGAGATATTTGCTCTCTATATATTTCAGTTTGATGTATTGTTCGTGAGAGAATTACTCATATAGATATACTATCATTTTTTTTTTCAAATTTTGGCTTTAGTTTTTGTAATTTTCAAATGCAATTCTGACCACCTGATTAAAGTGCCCTCATCTCACTACTCTACAATGTTAAATTTTTTTGCAATCGCTTGATGATTGCCCTGTGTTTGTCTATATGTTGAAATTGTCCACTAGCTTAAGACAGTAGTGCTGTTTTCGGGCAACGGATGACAGTGATTGTAAGAGCTCTTTACCAGTTTAACTAAAGTTTCTTGACAATCCCGCATCCATGACCAGCAAAGATATAGATATAGCATTATTCGTCATTTAGCAAAGAATTAGGTGCTAGGGGCCGTCTTGAACTTACTATGAGGTTTGAGCAAAGCTCATTGTTGAAGGCCTCATTGTGACTTCAAGATGAAGAACAACAATAAAAGCGTTGTTCCTTTGCTTGTTTATACCATGTATTTGTAAAGACTTTGTCTCATGTGCATTTACTCCATATCCTTTAATTCATAATTCGAGGAGCATGCCATTATTTGCATCTGTTATACTGATGTGGTTTTGTCAAATTCTATGTCATTTTAATAAATGACTAGATTTTGGCTTATTTTGATTCTAGAAATAATCCTTGTTGCTCCAAATGATAAATTCTTGGGAATTGAAGTTACTTATGTACACGAGACAATATCCTAATTAATACAGAGTCAAACAATAGGAAACGCATTTAATATCGTTCTTCGTCTTAAACTGGTAAATGATCGCCCCCACTCACAGGTGAAAAAAAAATGTCTATTATGTTTAATAATGGACAGGCTTTTCAACTTGTTGACGTTCAATTTTTTTGTTCGGTACGTCATTAATTGTCGTGAAAAATGTAACTTCATGATACAAACATTTTACCAGGAAGTTTTGAAAATTGAACGAGACTTTTAGACCCTATTATATTTTAAACTTATTTCACTTTATCTATTTCCAAATATTTTGATTTGGTCTGCCCTGAAGAAACGCGAGTTGTGCAAATTGCCATATCCAGAAACAAATTTTGCAGTAACTTCGGGATTGTGTTATTTATAATTAAGATTAATATTTGTCACAAAGATAAGTTCAAATTCATCAAAAGTTTTCTGTTTTTATCAGATTTTATATCCAGTTGCCTAATATTTTGAGGAAGACATCCACACGATGTTTATCAAGTAGTCAATTTTAAATTAATATTACGATATTCTCTGTTGGCTCACTCATCACATTTGTGGCAGATTTCGGAAGTCCTCTGGTTCCCTGCCAGTGCAATGGCCTAAAGAATTTGCACACGGACCCCAATGTTTTATTTTAAAAATGTCTTCTATAGGTCAAATTAGGGCACCTGACAATCTTGATATAACTTCTTTTTAGAGGAAAAATATTCCTGGTGTTAAATAAAAGTAAAATCCAAAAAAATCTATTTCCCGCTTTATTTATAATGTCTTCTATCTCTTTTAAAAGCACACGGACCTATTTAGTTATTTTTGCCATTTTTGTAAGTCTATAATTCTTTATCAATTAAAATTGATGTCACTAAATCTTTGATATAAACTGGACTGGGTTGTACAAACGTCAATTAACATTAATTGACGTTTAAATTTTAAGTGTAAATTAAATCCTTAACAAATTCAACCAAATTAATTTACACTTGGAATTTAAACGTCATTTATCTTTAATTGACTTTTGTGCAACCCAGTCCAGGAGTGAGCCTCATTAATATCATTATATATATCACTAAATACCGAAGTTACTGATGATGTATTTGATGAACTGTTCTTAGCGTAATGAGCTGTTATTTCATGTGTTGAATAGAGGATAGTAAAGATTTTGAACAGAGGATTATCTCTTAAATATCCATTATGTGTGTACTATTTTTCAGGGACATGTCAACTCCTAAAGGGGTTGTATTTAAGGAGGTAGACCTAGATTAAGGGATATAACTCTTAAAAAAAATCACCTGTGTTTTTTTGCAAAATATCATAAATATATAGTAAGCTTCTAAGAAACACAGATGATTTTAATTCCCTTTCATAAAAATGCTTTAAAAGTGTTGATGAATTTGCCTGTTTCAAAGGCCTTGCTGATTCAAAGAGTTATTTCCCTTTACCATAGTCTACTATTTTAATTTTACTTCTGAAATTGAAATACTGAATACTGCAATTGATACAAAAAATAGAAGAATGATATTAAAATCATTTCAAATTCATTTCAATAGCACTCTGGCAATTACAGACTTCTCCTTGTGTAGGTGGTATGCATGGCGGAAAACACCTTTTGACAATAAATACCTGTCTTTCGTTGATGTCTTCAAATACACCTGAAAAAGGAGGGAATACATAAAAATGTTGACTCCAATTAAACATGTATATAAACAAATGACTCCTTAGGCATGTTGCTTTCAGGAAAATTATTTGAATATTCATAAGTACTTCAAAATTAAAAGAACACATATCCATTGACAAAAACTTTCTGCAATAAAGTTGACCTAATACATTTTTGCTATGGAAAAGAAAAAAAATATTGCTGAATTTCCATTCAAATAAAAGGAGGTGTTAAAGTGGCCTTATCACAGATTTATACTTTTACTCTGAACTGTTTTACTGCTCTAGAGGAAATATTTGAAGGATTTTGATGCAAAATCTTAAGGTGGTTCGGTGGTATGCCGCCATTTTGATTTCATATTTTATGCTTTAATGGTTATTTTTCATTGAGGAATTGTATGAAAATTTAAAATTTTGACAAGTCTTTCAAATATTTCGCTAAAAACACAAGTAATGGACCCGCTTCTCGTAATTTAACATTCATTTCTGAAGTTTAATTCAGAGTGGTATTTGTACCGTTAAATTCTTTGAAATTTAGAATTTAATCAGGGGAGGTAATTTAAAAAAATATCTTACCAAGAAATCATTACGATATGAAAATTTTGTGACCCCCACCTTTCTTTTTTTAGAAAGTTCAATACCAAGGTTAACAAAACATCAAATTAATCATGATTTCATTGGATGAAGCTTAAAAAAATTGCCAAAACGATAATTTTCTTTTTGATTTCAACTATAAATTTGGAATTTTCGGTGAAAAATTGAGCGCTTACATGGTCCGTGACCCCCAATTTTCATTTTGTTGTTTTGAAGTTCATCATTTGAAGTTTACTTCTGCAAACTATTGGAAAATTATTCTGATGGATTTCACTTATACCCCAGAACCACTTTAAACAACGCCTTTGACCCCTACCAGCAGATTGGAAACAAAACAGAAAACAATAAATCCAGAACGGAACTAAAATAATCTTCAGCATTGTCAGTTCGCTTGGTAAATGATTATACATTCCGAAATGCCAGCCTCCAAGAAATAAGAATAAGACTTTATTAGTCGATTGCCGAATCAGAATCCATAGTCCACATTCGAGGCGGTCGAACGCCGAAAATTTTTGAGGAGTATAAACAAATCACACACTATGCTTTGACAACCCCATCAAAATATCTTTAAACTTATTCCACCTGATATCTATTCGAGAAAAAACTGTACTAGTATCACAAATGCACCTTGCTACCGGACAGTAGTTTGATAGTCACTGAAATATTCCCTACCATCTGGGATATATATTATCCTGTGAACTTTAAGCAGTACATCGATTCCATTTGCTTCCATTGATTAATTCACTTTTCCCCTTTTTTGCTTATTTAGGGCTTGCAATATGGTGTGAGATTCCTCACTGTCTTGAAGACTGTACGGTGACCCCTAGATGCTTTTGTTTTGGGTCGTTTTAATCTGGAGAACGTGATGTTTTCTCCTTGACATTTACCCCATTTTCTCCCTTTTTCATATTTTGAATGATATACTGATATTCTTTCACATACAAATGCAAAGATTTATAATTGTATCAGGAAGTCTCCCAAAAGAACCCCCAAATTAGAGTTCAGAACAAGAAATGACTTCTAGCATGCCAACCCCCTTCAAATTCATCCATTTCTGAGCATTCCCTGTTTTCCCACCTTTTTTCGAATTATTCTGACAAAGGCTGTCATTTTGAAATTATGAAAATAAGAAACTAATTACCAATATGCTATATAACATTTCTGTAAAGTTTTGTTCAATTATGAGCACTTTCATTTTTCCCGCCTTTTTGCCGTTTCCATGGCAACGATCGACATTTAGAAATTTTTTACACTAAAAACAAATTACATGAATGCTATATGACCTTTCTGTAGGTTTTCATGCAATTTCAAGCACTTTAATTTTCCAGCCTTTTTGCCGTTTCCATAGCAACGGTCACCATTTTGAATTTTTTTATACTAAAACAAATTCCCTCTATACTACACAATCTTTCTGTAAGTTTTCATGCAGTTCAGAGAACTTTTCATTTTCCCGCCTTTTTTTCGTTTCCATGACAACGCTGCCATTTTGAAAGTCTATAGACCTCCTAGCACAACCCGAAATTAGGATCCATGTTCCTGCTAATTTTTATAAAGATCTGATGAGTGGTCTCCGAGATATGCCCTGGAGAAATTGTAATACGATTTTTGACAATTTCCCGCCGTTTTGCTGTTACCATAGCAACGGTGCCATTTTGAAAATCCATAGACCTTCTTGCACAACTAGACATTGGTATCTATGCTCCTGCTAAGTTTTGTTCAGATCTGATGTGTGGTCTCGGAGATCCCCGGACAAAATGTCTCAAATTTTGGTCAATTTTCCCGCCTTTTTGACATTTCCATGGCAACGGTGCCATTTTGGGAGCCGACTGACCTTCCTGCACAACTAGACGTTGGTATCCAGATTCCTGCACGGTTTGATTGATATTGGACCGGTGATCTCTGAGATCTGCTCCGTACAAATTTTCGAGGCGAAAAAAAAAGAAAAACAACTAGATTTGCAATTGCAAGCAATAGCTGATGTCGCTCCTGGCAGGAAATTTGACGATTCCATCCTATTCGCAGCGCAAAAATCTACCTAGAAATCAATTTTAATTAAAATCGGACAAAGTTGAAATTTTGCCATATTTTGGGTTGCCATCTTGAAAATGACGGCCATTTTGAATTTTTTTTTCGCATAAATTCCTTTTTGTTAACTTACTTAACATTTATGTACAATATGAAAAAATTCTTCAATACAGTTCCTGAGATATTGAATCCTCCATTTCTCAACGTAAAAGGGCGGCCATATTGGAAATGGCAGCCATTTTGAATTTTTTTCCCGGTGCATGCACATCTTCTCATGGTGGTCCAAGGCATCTTTGAGAAAAAGTCCGGACAAAAATAGGTGGAAGAAAGAAAGAAAGCGCAATAATAACAAAGAAACGGACCAAAAACAATATGTCGTCCCGACTTCGTCTGGGGCGACATAAGTAGTATAAATTGTGTTTGGTTGCAAACACAAGAAGTCTCCCAAACGAACTCCCATATTAGAATTAAAAGGCTTTAGATGAAATCCACAAATTTTAAACAACCTTCCTGTCAAATTTCATTAAATTGAGTACTTTGAATTTTCCCGCCTTTTTACCGTTTCCGTGGCAACAGTCGCCATTTCGAAGTCTTGGAGACCGGAACCAAATTCTACACATGTTAAGCAACCATCCTGTAAAATTTTGCTTTTCCCGCCTTTTTTACCATTTCCATGGCAACTGTTGCGAATTTGAGGTCTGGAAGACCGGAACCCTAATCTACACATGTTATGCAACCTTCCTGTAAAATTTCATCCTATCCTAAACACTTTGATTTCCAGCCTTTTTTGGCTATTTTCATTTTGAAAATTCCACGACTTGACTGCACATCTCGGGATAGGGTTGCACAATCCCGCGAAGTTTAATCAAGATTGGATCACTAGTGTTGGAGATATTTGGTGGAAAAGGCGCGTCGGAAAACGGAAGAAGAATAATAATTAACATAATAAACACAACAAAAACAATAAGTCTCCCCAAACTTCGTTTGGGAGGCTTAAAAATAACTAGTATTAACTCTGTTTGGATGCAAACACAAGAAGTCTCCCAAACCAACTCCCATATTTGAATTCAAAGGCTTTAGATGATACCCTTAGATTTTAAACAACCCTCCTGTCAAATTTCATTTAATTCTAAGCACTTTATATTTCCCCCCCCCCTTTTTACCGTTTCAATGGCAACGGTCTCCATTTTGAAGTCTTGGAGACCGGAATTCAATTCTACACACGTTAGGCAACCTTCCTGTAAAATTTCATCCACTACTGAGCACTTTGATTTTCCCGCCTTTATTACTGTTTCCATGGCAACCATCGCCATTTTGAAGTCTTGGAGACCGGAACCTGATTCTACCCATGTTAGGCAACCTTCCTGTAAAGTTTCATCCACCTCTGAGCACTTTGATTTTCCTGCCTTTTTACCATTTCCATGGCAACCATCGCCATTTTGAAGTCTTGGAGACCGGAACCCAATTCTACACATGTTAGGCAACCTTCCTGTAAAATTTCATCCAATTCTGAGCACTCCGATTTTCCCACCTTTAACCGTTTCCATGGTAACGGGCACCATTTTGGAAATTCCAAGTACTTTAGGATCAACTTTGGATCCATATCTATCATCCTATGAAGTTTCATGAAGTTAGGGTCACTGGTCTCTGAGAAATGTCATTTTCCCATAGGGTTACTATGAGAGACTCCACCCCTTTTTGAACACCCCGCATGTACTCTTAATGAACCGCCTTTGGAAAAATTTTTGTTTTCAGATATATGGGGTCATCATCCTACAAAGTTTGAGAGTCCTAGGTCTAATGATTTCCGAAAACTGCTTCGGACAAAACCGGAGTGGAAAGCGGAAGAAAAAGAATAATAAGAACAAGTAATAACTGTGTTCGCAAGCGAAGCACAAAAGTGTCCTAAACGAACTCCCATATCGGACTTCAAGGCAAAACGAGACTCCCTCAAGAAAAAAATTTAGGCACGGGTTCACCTTATAACCTATGGAATACATATTTCTCAAAATTCCTATTTTTTATTAGAAATCTCAATTTTTATACAAAAAAATACATTTATGGTTTTGTTTCCATGACAAACAAGTACCCTTTCGTCCATTACACTCGATTCCAGACCATTTAAAAAAAATCGGATAGGAGTTCCCCTTATAAGCGATGTAATAAATAATCTCAGAATTCCTTCTTTCTTATCATAAAATCTGATTTAAAAAAAAATAAGTTTCTGGTTTTGTTATGCTCTTTTGTCCATCACACCCTATTTCAGACCTCTTTCCAAAGAAAATTTGGGCAGGGGTTCCCCTTATAAACTATGTAATTCATATTTCTCAAAATTCCCTTTTTTATCAGAAAACTCAGGTTTTCGACCAAAAAATACGTTTCTGTTTTTGTTTCTTTGGCAAACAAGTGCTTTTTTGTCCATTACACCCAATTTCAGACCCTTTCAAAAAAAAAATGGGCAGGGGTTCTCTTATAAGCTATGTAAGCTATGCTGAAGTCGGTGCTCCTCTTTTAGCACAGACACGTTATCATTTACCAATAATTGGGGTCATAAACCAACGGCAGTAGAATACCGAAGGAACAAAGCACAAAATTACACAAATCAAAGTCCAGAGACAAGGCAAAAGCAAGAACACCAAAAGACGGAAGACCAAAGACACCACATGACCACAAAACATATACAACACAAAAAACTAAAGCACTAACAGTGTGAACTCTCAAAAAACAAGAGTGACATCAGGTGAAGACATTGCGAAATCATGAAAAGAATAGTTTTAAATTCCTCAAACGTAAAATATACTTGTATGACCGGGGTGACTATGATAAGTTTCGACAAGAACTCTCATTAACGAATTGGGACTCCCTCTTTGTCCAGAATGACGTCGACAAATCGGTTACTAATATAACAGAAACTATTTTTAAAATTGCCAATCATACTGTTCCAAACAAAGTTATAACTGTGAAAAAATCAGATCCTCCTTGGATCACTTCTGAAGTAAAAAAAAGCGATACGAAGAAAAAAACCGATCGGATAAGAAAGCAAAAAGAAGTAATTCGGCATCTTCATTGCAAAAATTTCGTCAAAATAGAAATTAATATAATTCAATAGTTGATTAGGCAAAAAGAACGTATTATCACAATCTGTCTGATAAAATTGATAACGAAATAATAAACAGTAATAACTGGTCAAAAATGGTCAAAAAACTATTTAGTAATAACAAGTGTAAGCAAATTCAAATGTTAAACTACAACGATAACATTATACAAGATGATGAAGACATTGCGAAAGTTTTAAATAAGTTTTTTTAACGAACAATCAGATGTTGACGATTCGAATGCAGTGCTTCCCATTTTGAATTATACTGTTGAGTCGGACATGTCTACTCTTCAATTTCATGAAAACGAGGTTTGTGACGTGTTAAATACATTGGACACATCTAAAGCTGTAGGCCCTAACCTGATCAATCCAAGACTTCTAAAGGAAGGCAGTTCTATACTTAAAAGTCTACTTTGTAAAATATTTAATCTCTCGTGATCGAGTTGCGATTTTCCTGAAAGCTGGAATCTTGCAAATGTTATTCCTGTTTATAAAAAAGGTGATAAGTTTGAAGTAGGTAATTACCGTCCAATTTCTTTAAGTAGTGTGATGGGCAAAGTAATGGAACGGTGTGTTTGCAAACATATAAATAATTTGCGTCAGTACAATATACTCACTAGTAAGCAATCGGGATTTACCCCTGGTGACTCTGCTTTTAACCAACTTTTATTTTTGACTAACGAATTTGGAAAAGCTCTTGATGATGGAAAAGAAATACGGGTAATTTTTTGTTATATAAGCAAAGCATTCGATTGGGTTTGGCACAAGGGACTAATTCATAAACTAAAAGCGATAGGTATAAAAGGACAGCTATTAATATGGATAGGTAATTATCTTAATAATAGAAAACAACGTGTCGTTATCAATAACTCTGCATCAGAATGGAGATCAATAAAAGTTGGTGTTCCTCAGGGATAGATCCTTGGACCTTTATTCTTTTTAATTTGTGTGGAAGAAGAATAATAATAACTAGATTTGCAATTGTAAGCAATAGCTGATGTCGCCCCTGACAGCCGATTCGATGATTCCATGTTGTTTGCAGCGTCAAAATCTACCTAGAAATCAATTTTCGTTGAAATCCGACGTTGAAATTTTGACGTAAAATGGCGGCCATCTTGGAAATGGCGGCCATTTTGAAAAAAAAATTTCGTTAAGGTGATCTAACTTCCTGCCAAGTTTCATTTGCCTACCTCAAACCGTCTCCCCAAAATAGTCCGGACAAAAATGTGTGGAAGACCAACAATAATAATAATAATAAAAATTTATTACTGTATCAGGATGCTGATACAAAAGTCTCCCAAACGAACTCCCAAATCAGAAATCCGTTCTACAAATCACTTCCACACATCAGTGGCAACCTGTCTGTTGAGTTTCATTTAATTCTGAGCACTTTCAATTTTCCCGCCTTATTTCTGTTTCCATGGCAACGGATGCCATTTTGAAGTCTTGGAGACCAGAAAGCATCACCTCATGTCTTAAGCAACCTTCCTGTAAATTTCCATCCAATTCAGAGCACTTTTATTTTCCCGCCTTTTTTGTCGTTTCCATGGCAACGGGTGCCATTTTGAAGTCTTGGACACTGGAAACCTTTTCTTCATGTTCTAAGCAACCTTCGTGTAAATTTTCATCCAATTCTAAGCATTTTGATTTTCCCGCCTTTTTTGCCGTTTCCATGGAAACGGGTGCCATTCTGAAGTCTTGGACACCGGAAATCATGTTCTAAGCAACCTTCCTGTAAATTTTCATCCAATTCTGAGCACTTTGATTTTCCCGCCTTTTTTGCCGTTTCCATGGCAACTGGTGCCATTTTGTAAATTCCAAGACCTGATTGCACTTCTTGGTATAGGGTTCCACCTTCCTATGAAGTTTGGTCAAGATTGGAACAGTAGTCTCTGAGAAAATGGTCGGACAAATTTTTGGCGGAAAGAGAAGAAAGAAGAAGAAGATCAAGAATAAAAAAAGTAATAAGAATTGAGTAAAAACAATAGGTCTCTCCAAACTTCGTTTGGGAGACTTAATAATAACAAAGAATAAAAAGAAGAAACAATACAATAACAATAAGTCGCCCCGACTACGTCTGGGGCGACATAATAAAAATTTATAACTGTATCAAGATGCTGATACAAAAGTCTCCAAACGAATTCCCAAATCATAAATCATGGCTAAAAATTACTTCCACACAACCTACGCAACCTGTCTGTTGAGTTTTATTCAATTTTGAGCAATTTGGATTTTCCTGCTTTTGGTTCTGTTTTCATGGCAACGGTAGTCATTTTGAAGCCTTTGACACCAAAGACCATTTTCCCATACCTAAGGTAACCTTTCTGTAAAGTTTGAACCAATTCTGAATTTTTTCATTTTCCAACCTTTTTTGCTATATCTAGTAACGGGTGCCAATTTGAAGTCTTGGAGACCGGAAACATATTCTCAATGTCCTCAGCATCCTTGCTGTAAAGTTTCATCAAATTCCAAGAAACTTTGATTTACCCGACTGTTTTGCCATTTCCATGGCAAAAGGTGCAAATTTGAAGTCTTGGAGACCAGAAACCAATTCCCCATTTCGCAAGCAACCTTTCCTGTAAAGTTTCATCCAATTCTGAGTTCTTTGATTTTCCCGCCTTTTTTGCCATTTCCATGGCAACCGGTGCCAATTTGAAGTCTTGGAGACCAGAAACCAATTCCCTATGTCCTAAGCAACCTTCCTGTAAAGTTTCATCCAATTCTGAGTATTTGATTTACCCGCCTTTTTTGCCATTTCCTTGGCAACCGGTGCTAATTTGAAGACTTGGAGAAAAAGAAGCCAATTCCCCATGTCCGAAGCAACTTTGTTGTAAAGTTTCATCCAATTCTGAGCACTTTGACTTCCCGCCTTTTTGCCATTTCCATGGCAACCGGTGCCAATTTGAAGTCTTGGAGACCAGAAGTCAATTCCCCATGTCCTAAGCAACTTTGTTGTAAAGTTTCATCCAATTTTGAGCAACTTGATTTTACCGCCTTTTTTGCCGTTTCCATGGCAACTGGTGCCATTTTGAAAATTCCAAAACCTTTTTGCACCTTTCGGGATAGGGATCCATCTTCCTGTGAAGTTTGGTGAAGATGGGACCATTAGTCTTTGAGAAAATGGTCGGACAAAATTTTAAGGCGGAAAGAGAAGAAAAGCGTAGAATAATAATAACTAGATTTGCAATTGCAAGCAATAGCTGATGTCACCCCCTAGCAGCCAATTCGATGATTCCATCTTGTTCGCGCTGTCAAAATCTATCATGAAATCAATTTTCGTTGGAATCGGACAACTTTGAAATTTTGACGTAACTTTGCGGCCATGTCCGAAATGGCGACAATTTTGAATTCTTTTTTCGGTGCATGACCATCAACTAATGGCGATCCAACTTTTTGCCAAATATGAATGAATTCTGTCAAGGCATGTTTGAGATTTTATGATTTTCATTGAAATCCGAAATATTTCAAGTGCTGACGTAACTTGGCCGCCATCTTAGAAATGGCAACCATTTTGAATTTTTTTTTGGTGGAGGTACAACTTCATTAGGTGATCCAACTTTGTACTAAATATGATGAATTCTGTCCAGGCATCATTGAGAACTGGCGTGGACAAAAAGAGATGGAAGAAAGAAACAATAATAACAAGTGATAACTGTGTTCGCAAGCGAAACACAAAAGTCTCCCAAACGAACTCCCATATCGGATTTCAAGGCATTACGAGACTCCCTAAGAAAAAAAATTAGACATGGGTGACCCTTATAACCTATGTAATTCATACTTCTCAAAATTCCTATACTCAATTTCTAAACCAAAAAAAATACATTTCAGCTTTTGTTTCCATGGCAACCAAATGCTCTTTTGTCCATTACACCCTATTTCAGACCTCTTTCCAAAGAAAATTGGGGCAGGGGTTCCCCTTATAAGCTATGTAATACATATTTCTCAAAATTCCTTCTTTTTATCAGAAAACCTGATTTTTCAAAAAAAAAGTTTCAGCTTTTGTTTCCACGGCAACCAAATGCTCTTTTGTCCATAACACCCCATTTCAGACGTCTTTCCAAAGAAAATTTGGGCAGGGGTTCCCCTTATAACCTATGTAATACATATTTCTCAAAATTCCTCTTTTTAATCAGAAAATTCAATTTTTCTACAAAAATATGTTTATGGTTTTGTTTCCTTACAACGTATGCTCTTTTGTTTATTTCACCCAATTTCAGACCCTTTCCAAAAAAAAATGGGCAGGAGTTTCCCTTATAAGCTATGTAATACATATTTCTCAAAATTCCTTCTTTTTTGTCAGAAAACCTGATTTTTCCAAAAAAATTAGTTTCTTGTTTTGTTTCCATGGCAACAAAATGCTCTTTTGTCCATTTAACCCAATTTCAGACCTCTTTCAAAAGAAAATTTGGGCAGGGGTTCCCCTTATAACATATATGATATGTATTGCTGTGATCATAATATAATCATAAGCATAAACTATTATTTTCTGAAAATTTCCATTTTTTGTTTGGTTTCCATGACAACCGAAATTATTTTGAAAGTTCCAATGCTTTAGAACCCTTTCTTACATCAAAGACACCTTTCCTATGGAGTTTCATGAAGCTAGTATTAAAACTTTTTGAGATGCAGTGAGAAATAGGGTGAAAAATATACAAAATTTCATTTTCCCATAGGGTTAACATTGCAGACCCCACCCCTTTTTGAGCCCCCCAAATGTACCCTTAATAAAACCCCTTTTCAAAAATATTTATTTTAGGCACAACTAGATATATGGGGCCAACATCCTACAAAGTTTCAAAGTTCTATGTCCAATGGTCTCTGAGATCTTGTTCGGACAAGTTCATCCGGACGAGAATAAAGAAAGAAAGCGGAATAATAACAAGTGATAACTGTGTTCGCAAGCGAAACACAAAAGTCTCCCAAACGAACTCCCATATCTGACTTCAAGGCATTACGAGACTCCTTCAAGAAATAAATTTGGGCAGGGATTCCCCCTTTAACCTATGTAATACATATCTCAAAATTCCTCCTTTTTTATCAGAAAACCTGATTTTCCAAAAAAAATATGTTTCTGGTTTTGTTTCCATGGCAACAAAGTGCTATTTTGTCCATTACATCCAATTTCAGCTCTTTCCAAAAAAAAAATTGGGCAGGGGTTCCCCTTATTACCTCTTTAATACATATTTCTCCAAATTCCTTTTTTTATCAGAAAACTCAATTTTTCAACAAAAAATATGTTTCTTGTTTTGTTTCATGGCAAAAAAGTGCTCTTTTGTCCATTACATCCAATTTCAGACACTTTCCAAAGAAAAATTTGGGCAGGGGTTCCCCTTATAACCTATTTAATACATATTTCTCAAAATTCCTTTTTTTATCAAAAAACTAAATTTTTCAACAAAAAATATGTTTCCGGTTTTCTAACCACGGCAACAAAGTGCTCTTTTGTCAATTTGCAACCAATTTTAGACCCTTTCCAAAAAACAAAAAAAAAAAAAAAATGGGCAGAGGTTCCCCTTATAAGCTATGTAATATATATTTCTCAAAATTCCTTATTTTTTATCAGAAAACTCAATTTTTCAACAAAAAATATCTTTTTGGTTTTCTTTCCATGGCAACAAAGTGCTCTT